>JARYGA010000588.1:0-20513 GCA_030545235.1 Helianthus tuberosus
TGAGTTCTTCAGGTAGGTCTAGTCTATACGCAACCTTGCCAATCCTTTCGAGTATCTTGAAAGGACCAACGTAGCGAGGTGCGAGTTTCCCTTTCTTACCAAATCGAACCACACCCTTCCAAGGGGATACTTTGAGAAGTACCAAGTCACCTGTCTTGAATTCCAAGGGTTTGCGACGCTTGTCAGCGTAAAACACAAAATAAGCCATAGTGTTGTTGCTGCTGTTGTTAAAATGCGGGAGGTCACGGGTTCGAACCCGGACCGTCCCTATTTTGTCGCTGACTTTTGTTTTAATTATTAAAACCAATATCAGCTCACCGCAAAATCCATATAAAAGATTTAAAAACCTATATCCTAGCGGGTAGACACGTAGCCCAATTGGTCGGGCTACGTGCGTGTGAACTTATAGACGTGAGTTCGATTCTTGTTAATGGTCGTTTTGGCCGAAAATTTTGTATTTTATTTCTAAACTTCATTTTCCTTTTGGGTATATTTTTTAGCCTTTATTTTTATTTAATAATTCAACATTTTTTTATTCTTTTTATTTCTCTTAAACATATAACAAATACAACAAATAATTAACAGTTTATTATAAATCTTTTAAAATATTAAAGGAGATAAATTATAATATTTAAATAAACAAGTTACAAACAATAAATATTAAGATAATATTTAATCTACAACTTTTAACGGGTTCGTTTCGTGCCATTCTTAACGGGTTCGTTTCGTGCCATTCTAAATCTCTAGGATGACCATTCTGTTCGTTCTTTTGGATTTCCAATTCTTTACTCGTGCGATAATTCAAAGGATTCCTGTACGCAACCAATGTGAGTATACTCGCAACCCCCCTTTTTATGTTTACCACTTTTGGGGTGTAACATGTTAAATTATTAAAACCACACTTAACTTATTCTTTATGCAATGCACGAAAACAATCCTTATACATGAATACTATGTTGTTATACTTGATGCTTATACGTGGACCATACTTATGTGATATACTATAGTCATTAGCTTTATACGAGCCTCCATTTGACATGTATACCGCTATAGGAGTAACGCACCGCCCGTAGACTAGTGTTCATGTTAAATTTTCATTCATACTTGCGTAAACAGAGGGTTGACTTGTAAATCGCATGCCAGTTCATACGTTAATCTTGATAACTAGGTTTGCCATGTGGATTGTTCCTTATCATTTTTTATACTATATACTACGCACCAAACTTGTATGCTCGCCAATACTTTTGTATTGAACTACACTTTTAAAACATGTTGCAGGATTAACGATGATGTTGGTGATGCATGGAATCTAGTAGGATGCTTAGATGCACACTTTAAATTTTTGTACTTTTATTGTATTGTAATTCATTATTCATGTTGTTGTATTTGTTTCAAATCCTTGTAATTGAATCTTTAGAAATGGAATGAAATTTATTATTTAAATACCTGTCACGAATACTAGTGTTATGATGTCTCGAGCAATCTATTTCGTCTCACTCCGATGTTTCCGCCATCGGTTGGGGTTTAACAAACAAGAAGAAGAAGAAGAGAGAAAAGATGAGGTTTGAATGGTGTTGAAAATGATAAGTGTTTCTCCTAAAGGTCCTTATAACATCTTCATCCAACACATGTTTATCCATGAGATCAAATGCCCCATATCTAGCATACATGTGTAATATTATAATGGAAAAGAAATGTGGGGCCCATGGGGCCAGTTACATATGAGGGGGGGGGGGGGATAATGTAAAAATTTGGAAGTTGTGGGTGGAAAGTGTAAACTAGAAGGTTTATGTAATATTAAGTGTGCTTATGTGTTTTTATGATTTTTAAGGTGTTTTATCATCAACACTAGCTTTATATCATAAAAACAATGCTTCTAGTCTAGTTTTGATGTTTTGGGTAGTGTCCGGTTATTCGTTCGGTTAACGGTTCGTTACAGTGCTAAATTGCGCAGTTTTACTTGGTAAGAGGCACCTTTTGTGACAGTTTTAATTCCTGACACTTTACAAGTTATTCTAGACACTAAAACATCAATTCTGCATAGTATTTTGGTTTAAATGCTAATGTATTGCTGAATTCTGCAGAATTCAGCATTTAAAGTGAGTTTCGGGTGTCTTTTAGTGCTTATTTTAGCTTCTGGAAAGTGTATATGTTAACCCTTGTATCCACACTTGGGTTTTAATGTATTTTTGGATGCTGGACCTACTACTAGGCCCTAAATCTATTGTCTGATTGCATTCTGCGGAAATGCTGACACAACGTGTCTTACCGGTGAGTTTACTAGTCTTTCTAACGTAACGCTTATCGTAATGCACAATGCGATATCTGAAGTATAAAACATGCATGAATTCGTATGTAAAGCAAGTAAACACATAATGTTGACGTTTAAGCACATGATTGCAAATAATAAATAATAATTAAAATAGTATGAAAATTACCAGTTTTGTGCCAGTTGTCACAAATGTGGGGGTTGTACGATGGTGATAGGTGGTTCGAGGTGAGGGGTGCGCTGTGGTGGTCGATAGAGATAACGTTATAGGGTTTCGGTGACCCAGACACAGGGAAGAAGAAGGCGGGTGGGGCGTTACTTTGATGATTCCGGCTAAGGATTTGAGGATTTTAGGTCTTGTTTTCTCGAATTCATCTAATATTTCATGGTAAGTGGTATGATTTAGCTACTGGTTCTCTGCAATCGTCTTTGTTTTAGGGTTTTGTTTTGGGGCTACATTGAGTTAACTTTTTGCAATTTCATCTAGAGAGAGAGAGAGAATGGGAGATCCGACCATGGTTCTGCACTACGACGACGACCTGGTCAGCCCTAAATTTCCAGCCATGGTTCTGCACGATGATGACGACGGGGTCAACCCTTAACAACCCACACCTCCCACACCTTCCCCTTCACACAACGCCGAAGTCAACAACCACCAACCACCATCGTCAACAACCACCTTACGTTTTCGGCCTCAGTCCTAAATTTCGTAGGTGTAGGGGTAGCAGCTTGAAGTTGCGTGATTCTTTCGACAAGTTGGGTATGTATCATTCCATATGTTTCCAAATTTTTACATTGTGTTTTCAGGTTTTTGATGATTTAGAATAGGTTTGGAGTTGAGATTTTAGGATTGTTTTAGAGTTTCTTTGTGTTTGGGGTTAAACTTTTTTGGGTTGAGAAAATGGCGTTTTGTTCAAATTTTTGGGTTGAGAAAACGGCGTTTGGTGTTTCAAAATTTCAAAATTTTTGCAACTATCAAAAGAATATAATATTGATATTCATTATTTGTTCAATTTTTTTAGTGCTCACAGTTGTTTTTTGTTTGCAATTGTGAAACTGTTTCATTTTTGTGTTTGCCATTCTTGCAAACTTTGTAGTTTTTGTTTTTTGTGTATGTGTTGGTGGTTCGAGTCCAGTTCAGATCCCGGTAACCCAAGTCAATTTGGGTCAGATTCAACCTGATTGCATCCCCGGTAAGTTTAATATCTACACATGTGCTACTGTTTTGGTTAGGGTATTTGTCTCAGTTTTGTGGGTTTGTCTATGTTTACGTTTGGTGTACATATTTTACGTGGTTTGTAAAATGAAAGTTTGTGTTTTCTTGTCTAAGTTTACGTTTACGTTTGGTGTAAATTCCAAATTTAAACCTAGGTTTTTAGAGAAAAACTGGATGCAAAAACATTTTACGCCAATGTAAAAAAAATATTTACATTAGTGTAAAAATGGTTTAAAAAATTTCGTTGTAAATTTATTTATTTACGTTTATAAATTCTTAGTTTTTGCATATGTTTGTAAATTCACGTTTGTAAATTTTTAGTTTTTGCGTACGTTTGAAAAATATTTTTACGTACTTTGTCGGATGTAAAAAAAATTCGCGCACAGTGTCACACGTAAAGGTTTTTTTTACATATGTGTTAGTACATTTATGTCTATCGCCTTCGTCAATCTGAGCCGTAGCAAGAAACAGAAGAAAATGAGTCGTTATATTAGTGATAGCTAGACAAAAAGGCAAGGTGGCATAATTGTAATAATGAGAAATCTCATTAAATGCCTTGGACTATAAATAGGAGATTATGTCATAGATTAGGGACTTTTGCCATTTAGTCATTTGGAGCTTTCTAGATCTAGAGAGAGAATCTAGAGAGAGAAAGTGATTCAAGGTGCTGTACGATTTCAGATTTCTAATAGAATCACATTTATATTACATCGTGTGTGTTAGGTTGCATTCGTGTACGGATTCCGCACGTCACACGTTCGTTTCGCAATCGTTTCGGAGTCAAAACCGGTCCTACAAGTGGTATCAGAGCAGGAGCTCGATTGTACTGATCTATCACACATTTACGCGCAGAAATTCATCAGATTCAGATCCGAATTTCATCACTTCTTCATCTTTTTCATATTTTTCACGTTTTTCACTGAAAATCATCAAATTGAACAGGTTTTTACGGTCCGAATCAGTTGATTTTTTGATATGTTGTGCGAGAACACTTGATTTACAACCCTACCACGTTTCAGATCCTAATTCCTAACCGTTTAGGAGAAATCTGAGTTTTTGTGTCCGACATCGTTTGAAAATTGGCGTGACCGTTTGAACAAGCATGTGACCGTTTGAACAAGTATCTGATTGTTTGAACAAGCACGTGACCGTTTGAAATTTGCCTCTGACCGTTTGAAAACTGGACTGTCCGTTTGAAATTGACACATGACCGTTTGAAGCAGTCCTGACCGTTTGAAGCAGTCCTGACAGTTTGAAGCAGACCTGTCCGTTTGAGGGTGTGACCGTTTGAAACACGATTTCAATTTGAAAGTTGCTTTGATCTGATCAATTGTGAGCGACCCATAAGTGTTACAGACATACGGCCCAATCACATTTCATGCACAATTAAATTGTGTCGACCCATGTGATATTAATAATTGAGAATTCAAAGTTACTTTATTCACTTGGTCAGAATTGATCATAAGAATTGTCGGCACAAGAGATGATTTTGACGGTCAAATCATATTATTTTGATATTTGATTGTCTGCCCAAGGTTTTGCTTGTGTCTTGAATAGAGCAGGCCCACTATAGAGTTCGGCCCAATGAAATTGATTTGATATTAAAAGTTGTCGGCAAGAGTTGTTCTAGACCATGTGATTGATATCTTTGTTCAAGATTGTCGGCCATTGAGAAGTCCTTCGTGTTTATATGCATATCCGAGATATTAAAGGTGTCTGCCATAATCAAGTGTAGGTCCAATGAAAATCGAGTGATAATAACAATTGTCAGTCAAAGTAATTCAAACGGCCCAAGTTTCAACATTATAAATCAATCGGCCCATTTAGAAGTTTTAGAAATATTCGACCATTTGCAAAGTGTTTGATTTGAATCTACAGGTTGTGTGGTTTGTTATTGAAATCAGTTCGCAAAAAATCAAATTCACTTAGTACGAAGTCCGCATTTTCTATCCGCACAGTTTGGAGTTCAAAGTTTTCAAAGGGTCTGGTCGTTTGAATTTGATCCGGGTCATAGCAGTCCGCACAGTCTGTCAATCTTCAGTTCGCACAGAAAATTCACCAGTTCGAGTATTTTTTTTTTAATTCAGTTATTTGATAGTGTTTAAACTGATAAGTGTTTGTTTGTTTGTTCATTCGAGGTGTTTGAAGATGTCAAGCAACGGTGAAGAATGTCTACAACACATTCTACAACGCGTTCACTTCCGAATCGACAGATAGAAGATCTGAGATGAGAGAATATTCAAGAGAGATTTCCGGAGAATTGAAGTTTGAGACATGTATGGAGCCAACAGAAACACCGAAGCTAATGAAAGTTGAAGATTATAACTGTGGAAAAAACAGATTTGAGGTTGGGTAAAAGCTTTCGCTCCTGAAAGCTGGTTAAAACTGACACATGAATACGTTGAACCAGTAAAAGAGGGAGGAAAGTTAATAGATGCAAAAGATTTTACAGAAAAAGATATAAAAAATGTTGTGGCTGATATAGAATGATAACATTGATCAACAGTCAGTAGGAGGGATATTATTTCATTGCTCGAACAAGAAAAGACTTCAAAGAGTTTGTGGGAAGCGTTAGAAAGAAAATGTGTAGGAAGTAATGAAATTGTTAAACACAAAAAGAAATTGTTGCGTAAAGAGTTTGATTTATTCAACTGTATGAAAAATGAGTCTGTTTGTAAAATGATTGAGAGATTCGGATATTTGAAAATGGAGCTGACCAGACATGAAATTTTACCTTCTGAAGAGGAGCTGGTGGATAAATTGTTTGATTCATTGCCAAATGATCAAGAGTGGCGATATTTCGCTCTAATGTTGAAAAATACAATCAAGCCTGAAGATTTAAAAGTGGATTTGCTGATTGAAAGGCTTGAAAGTCCATGAGTTGGAGATAAAGAGATCTAAAGTCAACAATCCAGCTTTTCAGCAGAATGTAGAGCTTTACTACAGAGGAAATGTACCGCAGGCTGGGTCTCCAAGAACAACATTTTCTGCAGAAAGCTCAAGCTCAGTGAACAATGAAAGTTTTCACAGTGGTTTTCACAGTGGATCTTCTTCAACAACTTCTGATCAATCTGCTTCAAAGAATTTATTCAGTGTAATATCGCAGTGGATCTGAAGAATGGGCAGAATTCAGCGAAGAATCGGCAAAACAACAGATGGTTTTCTTGGGCATCTGTACTTGAATCGTATGAAAGCCTCGTTGCAGGGAAGATTGGCAACACCAACTTGACGAAAGAAGATTATGATCAATTAGACCCCGAGGAGATGGAACTAATGGATTAAGATGGTGCATGGCCAGTGCGGTTCGTCGAGCACAGCGGTTCATGGAGATCACGGGGAGAAAGTCAATTGGTGGACCGTCTACCAAACTGGGATTTGATAAATCTAAGGTGACATGCTTCAAATGCAAACAAAGAGGTCACTTTAAGCGCGAGTGCAAAAATGCGTATGCTGATAATGATTCTGCAAACCCGTTCAACGAAGATTATTACAAGAAAGCGATTTACCATCAGAACAAGTCTGAGCCACCAAGATTAAAGCAACCAGAAGAAAAATCAAGGGCTCTTGCAGTTATATATGATGATGAAGGTTACGACTGGAGTCAAGTTTGCCCTGAAGAAGATGTAGTTGGATATGCATTTGTTGCAAATGATGATCATGATACTGGTGGAGAAGAGACAGTGCGAGATGGGAGATTGGCAAATTATATGAACCATTTAAGGAAGAACAAAGAGCCAAGAGATGGAATGAAGAATTAGAGTGTTACATGGATCCACAGGGTAATCCGGTAGTTGATCCATCAAAGTGGATTTTGATGCTGTAACCATGTGTTTCCAAGTGAGGGCACTTTCAACACAAGAAGGCTTTCTGATAAAAGCTATTTGCCAAATTTGATGAACAAGTTAAAAGAAGTTTTTGAAGCAAGTTTACCGAAGGTGGTAGAAATGAAGAAGAGAAAAGAAGAAGAATTGAAGAAGATGATTGAAGAAGTAAAGAATGTCGTGAAGATTGCTGCTGAACAAGACAAGAAAGCTGAAGAAGAACAGAAGAATGAAGAAGTTCAGAAAGAAGAAAAGAAGGAAGATCAGAAAGCTGAAACAGAAGAATCGGTGCTGAAAAAGACTGAGGTAAATGAAGCTTCTGACTTATCGAATGTTGAAATTGTTGATAAAAATGAGAACAAATGCCGGAATTGCATAGAAATGTGCAAAGCCTGTATTGAAAAAGATGGATTGATAAAAACAAAAGATAATGAATTAAGCAAACTTGAAAATGGTTTCACAATAAAATGTAAAGATATGATTGAAAAAGAAGAAATTTTGAAACTAAAAGTTGAAAATTTGACACAGAAATGTCAAGGTCTTGAAAAGGATAATGATGTTTATAGACAATTGTGTTCTACAAAATGTGTTGATTGTGTTGAAAAAGAATCTAAATTTCAAGATTTACAAAAACAATATGATTCTTTAAAGTGGTCGAGTCAGAGAGTACAAGAAGCGTATGATACTTTGAAGAGCCAAGTCAAAAGTTTTGATCAAAGATTATCTGAAACTTTAGTCACTAAAGAAATGTATGAAAGAAGGTTTAAAGAAAAGCAAATTGAATTAAACAAATGTGTTGATGAAATTGCTAATCTTAAACAAGTCTTGGCTGAAAAAGAAAAGATTGTTACAAAACTTCAAAGTTATCATAACTCTTCGTACATTCTCGAACGCATTTTCAACATAACACCAGATGACAAAGATACTGAAAATTGCAAAAAGGGTATTGGTTCAGAATTTCATCAGGTACCACCACCATTGAGAAACAATTATACTTTTTATGATGAGGAAAAGGTGGCAAAGGGTTTGAACATAGCTGACCCGTTACCTGAAAGTATCGATGTGACTTACTCCAAATCTGATGATGCTAATGATTCAGAGGTGGTAAGTAAGGTTGTTGAAAGCGTTTTGAAAGATGAGTCTACAAAAGGTAAGTCTGAATCACAGGATGAAGATGAAGGAAATTTTCATGATGGTTATTTGAAAAACACAAAATCCGAGAAAAATTTGGATGATGATTCAAAGGGATTGGTCTATACCATGATTGGATCGGACAAACTATTCTTAGATGTTGTATTCCCGATTCAGAATGTGATTTCAGAGAAGGTCGATAAAGTTTTCAAAATGGTTGAGATTGAGAAGTCTGAGATTCCAAAGTTTGTTGGTAAAGGTTATAAATCTTCTAATAACAAACCTGGCTTTAAGAAGAAAAACATGAAGGCTGGTTTGGGTTATAAAAAGAAACGGAATTGGAATCAAAGTAAAAAACAAAATTCGCAACAAAAGATGAGTTTTGTTCAAGGGAAAAGCTTGAAAGAAGAGGAAAAACTCAAATTTGGACAACAGTCTAATGAGGAGTTTGATGCTATGAAAAAGAAACAACAACAGGCCAAGGACGTTTCAAAGAAAGTGTGTTTTAAATGTGATCAGATTGGACATGTTGCACGAAAGTGTCCAAATCCAAAGCCTGTTGATGTTGAAAAACATAAATCTGAGGATGTGAAACCAAGGTCAACCAGATTTGATTCAAAACAAACTTGGAGGTACAATACAAACAAGTTTGCTTCAAATCAAAATTGGAAATTAAACCCGAACAGGTTCGATTCAAGACAGACCTGGAACTCTCACACACCCAGATTCAAAACAACACAAAGTTGGAGAACATCTGTTGATATGACAAAACCTCAAGAGTTTTGGAAACCTAAAAATGTTGTTCAAGATCAAAAGGTTCAAAAAGAGACAAATTTTTACAAAAGAGGTACTCCGAAAGGTCAAATGTGGAGTGCTAAGAAACAAGTAACGATGGTAAAAGATGAAAAAGTTGAAGTCAAAATTGAAAATGTCTTAAATGACAAAGAGTTTCCGAAATTAAATGAACATTATTGTGTTGAAATGCCTAAGGTCCAACAGACCTGGGCTAAATTGTTCAAATGATTGATAAAGTTTGAATGTGCAGGTGCTCAACGAAGCTGAAGATTGTGAGAATGGTAGTTGGAGCAGCCTGGCACAGGAAGAGGTTGCAGAACCCTGGTTTGGTTAAACAGGGAGTTTATCAATTTCTGTACATAAATAAACAATATTTTCAAAATCCTAAAAATTGAAAAATTTAAAACCAAAAATATGTTTTTAGTTTGTTATAATTTGAAAAACCAAAAATATGTTGTCTTTAATATTGTTTTGAATGTATGTTGATTGAATATGCCGAAACCTTCACGGCTGAACAAACATGATTACTTTCACAAGATTGAAAAACGGTTTTCAAACTGTTAAGATCAATGGGTTGTAAATCATGGGGGTATTTACTGCTTTTCGTGTAATTCAGTTCACAAGATGCAGAAAATGGATGGCGAGACAAAGCTATCAGTGTTGGTTGTCAAATTTTCTTTAAATGGTTTTGTATTTTAGGGGGAGTATTGTTGTTAGAAAATACAAAAACATTTGAAAATTTGAAAAAGTAAAAAACATGATAAAATTCAAAAATTGAGTTTTTGCATAAAAAGAGGAAATGATAGTACATCAGTAGACAGTTACAGTATGCTAAAGAAATGTAATGATTATATAGTGTTAAACAATCTCACTGATGATGTGCCGATAGGTTTTTGCACATTTAGTAGGTTTGTTCGGGATATAAACCTAAATTCAAACACTTGCTTATTTCGTGGGGAACACTACTTGGATATATAGGTAACCCCTGAAATCTCGTTTGAAAGGTTCCTTTTTCTGATATACTAGGTCTTTATACTCAGTGATATCTGGGGTATTATTCCGGGACTTCTGCTGAATGGAAGTTCTGACCTAGTCCTCGAATAATACTTTCCGCAAATGCTTGAAACACAGCATCACCCTCAGCATATATGATAAGACAATAAAATTGCTTAGCAATGCTGTTGTAAAAAAGATCCTCCAAAGGGGACACACCCAAGTTGAGTCATGATCTCTCTGCTGAACGGTAGTTCTGACCTGAGCTCTCATGATTCTTTATAATTTATTAACCCCTTACAGATATCATTTGTGTTATAATTACCTGTAAGACTGAATATCGGGATCTGGATACGGGAGTATATTCAAGAGGTGGGACACACGTATAAGTTTAAGTCTCTAAAATACTTAATCTGTATCCTGGACAGATTGAAAATTGTGTGAGAATTTAAGTGGATCAGTATATCGACAATCTAAGTGAATTGTTTAATTCTTACTGTGTAACTAAGCTCAACGGTACTTGTGACTTGTAAAAAACTGATATGATCCTCTGACGTATACTCAAACAAAAATAGTGTATGTAAATATGTTTGTACATATTTCTTTACTACTTTATATTTTCAGAAAATACAAAAAAATTTTGATTCTGCTTTATTTTCGACAACCGATGTCTGAGTGCTGAGTTTTCAAAATCTAAGTAAGCTGATTGTGTTTCTGAGAATAAAACAAGTTCATTAATTTGAAACTTGTATTAAAAACAAAAATTCAAAAAAACAGTTTGTGATATCTCCAAGGTCATTAAGTTGGACTTGGATGATTAACTGTGGGGGAGTTGGATGCTTATACTGTTATAGAGCTAGTTTCTGATTCAATTCGATGAAACTGCCAAATTCATGTAAATTGTTTGTTTAAAATGTTTGAGTGAGCCCGGTTACAATTTCTGGATAGCTGAAATTTGAAATGCTATTACTTATAAATGATTGAGTGATTGCAGATGAGATTCTAGATTACGATCCCGGAAGCTGAGTCTAAGGGGGAGTCTGAAGACGAGCTCAAAACAAGGGGGAGCTTGTAATCGAAAAGCAAGGTGTCGATCCCAAAGCACGGAAGCTTGACGAAAGAGGGAGCCTGATGAAGAAAAGAGTCTACCGAAAGGAGAAGAAACTGAAGCTGAAGACAGATCCACCGGGATTCTGTTCAAGAAGATTCAAAGAGAGAGAGAAAAAGAAGACGCTACGAGTTTGACTCAATGATCGAGATTGACTGCGGCAATATCCAAGGGGGAGTCTGTTAGTACATTTATGTCTATCGCCTTCGTCAATCTGAGCCGTAGCAAGAAACAGAAGAAAATGAGTCGTTATATTATTGATAGCTAGACAAAAAGGCAAGGTGGCATAATTGTAATAATGAGAAATCTCATTAAATGCCTTGGACTATAAATAGGAGATTATGTCATAGATTAGGGACTTCTGCCATTTAGTCATTTGGAGCTTTCTAGATCTAGAGAGAGAATCTAGAGAGAGAAAGTGATTCAAGGTGCTGTACGATTTCAGATTTCTAATAGAATCACATTTATATTACATCGTGTGTGTTAGGTTGCGTTCGTGTACGGATTCCGCACGTCACACGTTCGTTTCGCAATCGTTTCGGAGTCCAAACCGGTCCTACAATATGATTTCGGATGTCAATTTTTTGTTTACATACGGTAAAAATAGTACGTAAACAAAAAAATTAACATTCGAAACCACATGTAAACAAAAAATTTGACATTCGAAATCACATGCAAAAAAAACCTTTCGTGTGACTTTAAATTCGATAGTAAAATTAAAAAAAAAACATTTACATTCAACATTGAATCTAAAAAAATTGTGCACGACGACAAATGTAAAAAAAAAAATTCTTTACATATGGTGAAAAAAGTACGAATATAAAAAAACTGACATTCGAAACCGCTCGTAAACAAAAACTTTGACATTCGAAATCACCTGTAAAAAAGGACTTTCTGTGTGACTTTACAATCGGCATTTACATTAGACATAGATTTTTTGTGTTCTGGTTTGAAACGATGTAACACCCATACTTCAATAACATAAATTTTTATAAAAATTTGCATTAATATATTGATAATACATGTACTTGAGCATTCGCAATTGTAAGTTTAACAAAACTTCATAAGTATTTAAAAAGCGTTACTATATGTTAACGATGTTTGGTTTCACAAAACGACTAAAGAAATCACAAAAGCTTGATCATAGATTGTGTTTGGTTCTTCACTATGCTTGATCGTCATCCGTGACTTCAAAACAACTACCTTAATTTCAAATAAATCATCAAACGTTTGTTTTATGGAGTTTATAACATATTCAAATAACCGAATGCCCGAAACAACAAATAAGAGTTCTCCAAACAAAGCCCGCCGTAAGATACGGCTGGGTTGGTGTAGCTTACGACTAACAACAAAATGAAAACAGCAGGTCCCTGCCGTAACTTACGGCCAAGATAAAGAAGACAGAGAGTAACTACCGTAAGCTACGGCTGTGTGCCGTAACTTACGGCCAGGCTAAAATGAGGACAGCTTTGCTGTCGTAGCCTGCAATTGATCGTTTTCAACTATTTTCGATATCAAGTTTCAAAACTTAGTTTAATACATATTTTTATAAGGAAAAACTTCAACTCGTGCATCCGTTACTTGGCTCGCACGTTTAAATTATTCAACCCGTTTCCAATAATCAAGTGCAAAGCTTAAATTATTGCGCTCCCTTTTTAGTATAAAAAACTCTCTTATAATTATACCCCTTGCTCGGGATCATTAGTTGTACGATCTACGCTTTCGACACTCGGTTTGCGTGAATATTATTTTGACCCGTTGATGTTCAAGCGCATAGCTTAAATCAATCAAACCTTCCTTTAATCCAAAATATTCTCGACTACATCCCATTTTCCGAGTTAGCCGCTTAAGGTTCGCGTTCCCGTTTCCCGGTTTACGCTTTCATTACCAGCTTAACCCATTACCCGGGTTTTTGTAAAATTCCATAATTCACGCTCCCGTTACCCGGTTTGCGCCCATTTAACCCGTTTGGTTTGTTCATGTGAAATCCATCACTTGTGAACAAACCAATTCATCATTATTCTTTTATTCGACCCGTTTGGTTCGTTCGTGTGAAATCCATCACTTATGAACAAACCAACTTATCATTTTTCTTTTATTTATCCATTCGGTTCATTCGTATGAAATCCATCACTTATGAATGAACCGAACTTAATGAGTATTACTTCCTCCTTCGATATTCACCAATAACAAATATATTTAACAAAACACTATGAAGCATAAAGCCACGTACCTTAATAGTGCAACCCAATTATCATTAAGGATTCATAGCTCAAGCCTATGGCATGTAAACTTGCCAACAATCAATCACAAGGTTCTCTTCATATATTTTACATACATTATTAACATCAAATTTTCACTTAAGCATTTTGTCAAACACCTTATGGGCATGACTTTTATGCTACTTCTATTAATTCAAGTAAACATCTTTTAACCATATATTCTCATTTCATCAAATAAATATGCTCAATATGATCAAATTAACATCAAAATTTCAGTTTATCATACTTCAAATGCATAAATTACCCATCATAATTAATGTATTGCATACTTTCACTAAAACTCATTTACATACACATGACTAATAATCCAAGCACTTGATTCATAATACTTGTTTCAGAATTTCATAAAAAGGGCTAGTCTCTAAGCATGTATACACTATCAATTTCACCATAAATTCTACAATCCATTCAAGAATTGCAAATCATGGTGTTCATCTACATTCTCTACTTTACCAAACTCAAAATTTCAACATACCTTATGATTTCCTAGCTTGGGTGATCAATAATATAAGTACAAACATTCATTTGATCTCAATTCATGTTCAATTTGGTAGGAGAAGATGAATTAGTTTTTAGGAATTTGGCTCCCCCATTTCCCTCTATCTCCGTACGTCGCACACACATATGTGTGTGTTTTGTTTTTTTTCATTTTATTTTAATTCAATAAAATTTCCAATTGCCCCACTTTAGTCCCTCATGTTTTGATTTGGTTATAAAGCCTACAATTCATTGTTTAATTAACCAATAACATATTACGAACTAGGTTACTTATCCTTAGTCATTACGTTTTAATACACATATATATATATGTTAGGGGTCATTTTCTTAACATATGTATCCTGACCAATATCCTGCCTTTGTTTGGTTATTTGTAATCAGGATGCTGGAAGAGGATATTGCTGACATCTTGGGCGATATCCTGAAGCTTATTGAATTAACCACGTGCAGATTAAGGGCAGAGGCTTGCTAACGGTCACAAGGACTTCTTCTCCTCAAGACTCGGACGAATTTGTTGAGAAAGAGACGTTGAGCCCGAAAGACCAGGTCTGCAACGTTCCAAGAAGGAATATTCGGTGAATCCCGCGAGTTTAGGGTAGTTAGTTATTTTATCTTTACTATAAATGGATGAGGTCGGATCAGCTTAGAACACACATCATTTCACACTTACACTCTCGAACACAATCACATTCTAGCTAGTTGCAAACACCACACTTGTATTTCATTTTCGTTGTAACACTTAGTCGATCCGTACCACATCCTGCACTGTATCCTGACTTTTGAAGCAATTGAAGAACAAGGCAGCTGCGATTGTCAGCTCCCGTGGTTTTATGCCGGCGATCTAGATTGATCAAGGGCTTTCCTCGTACATCTCGTGTCACTTCCTTTACTTTTTGCTCATTAATTGCTCATTGTTTGATCATCGATACAGCTCAGTATCCCGAGCCGTATCCTTAAACTGTTTTTGCAAGTAATTTAATTAACACATTTTCGACATTTACTTCTAGCACACTACCTCACTTAACTAATTTGATCACTTAATTACTTCGGTAACTTTTGACCAAAACAATATATATATACATATTTATATAATTTGATATTTTAGGGGTGTTACAAACGATAACATAAAATTATCTAAAACTCGGATGTAAAAAAACATTTCCGTCGTTGCGCTAACTTAAAAATTCCCATTTTTTACTTGTGTTCGTAGGTGTTGCGGTGTTTTTGGCGAACGATGATGATGAAGATCAAGGAGCAAAGACATTCTTTAGATTTATAGTTTATATTTTGCTTACATGTAAAACTTAAAGTAAAAGAGGAGAGAGAATAGACAAATACAAAGAGATTTGACTTATGTCATATTGCTATTGTAATATGACCTTATTACCCTTTATTGTACTTTATATATTTTTTAATCAAAAGTCTTATATACACATGTCAAAATTCTAAATTAAATCTTAGCCATTAATCATTATTTAATCAAAGGCTCACAATGGTTCTTATGGTTCTCTTAACTCATATTAGTTCTCATTTTACCCAATCCCTATATATATGTAGGGTCAGGATTTAGAGAAAATAGTGAAAAGTGTGAGAACGGTGAGAACGGTGAGAACGCTTATGGATCGTCCGATCAAAACAATCCATGGACTAGATTGTGCGGTGGCGTTTTCGTAAATAACATCAATTTTATTATGTGGGACGCGCTTCATTAAGGGTAAAAGGGTCTTTTACCGCTCATATTCAAAACGCCATCAAATGATAAAACGCCATACAAAAAAATAAAACGTCATTAAAAACAAAACGCCAAAATTTAGTAATAAAACGTGTTGAATATTACAGGAAGATGAAACAACACAATAACTGAATTTCAGTTATTAACATTTATTAGAAGAAATTCCCTCCTAAATTACGTGCCAAAAACATCATTATATAAACAAAAGGTAAAACATAGCTTCCATAATCACTTCAATCTATCCATTTTCTGCAAAAAAACATCGTTAACCAAAAACGCCAACTTAACCAAAACGCCAAAAATGGCAACAATCGTTTCGTGGAGATACACTCTAGGAATTAGGCGATACGTCCTCCATTTTGACAACAGATGGAGGGTGTATGTTAAGACGGTTAGGGCAATTCTGAATATGGAAGAAGAGATACAGAGGCGAATCTTATCCACTGGCATCGCTCTAGACAACGAATGCCATGAAACGCATATGCTTATGAAAGCATTAACCATCAAATTTGTACCAATCAAAGGAGATGTGAAGCCAGACCCTGTCATGACATCATGGCGTTTTGATGATGAAACAGACATGGTGACGGTTACATACGAGAGCGAAGAGCAGGAAGTCTACTGGCTAGAGAACATCATGACAAAGCAGCGTCTGGGTTTCATGGAAGAATTGCATAACATGTTTAGGTAAAGGCTTCAGAATTGATAAAAGCCACTTGTACCAACACATAAATAGACTCAAAATTCGAGTTAATGCAAGACATGTTTAGGTAAAGGCTTCAGAATCTTCAAGAACAAGAAGTTGATGAAGGTGAATGTGATGACATGGATGAAGATCCAGATGAAGACTCCGAGGAGGAAGAAGATGACGCAAGTGATGGATACTATTCGGATAAAGTACCTTCTGACGAAGGATTTTAATTTTTTTCCTCTTTGTTTTCTTCTATTTAATCTTCTTTTTTTTAAGATAATTAAATGATATATTTCTATCTTTATTAGCAAAACGCCAAAAAATACTAAAAATGGTTAACCCTAACAAAACACCAAAAATAACAAAAAATATTTGTCCTGCTTAATATTTTATTTACTCCGTTATTGTATTTTGTCATGTTGGTCTGCATAACGCCATTTAAAAAAAACGCCAAACTTAGAAGATGGGACGGGACGTCTATAACCTATAAAATTGATAAAAGCTGATCAACACAGTAAATACAAAAACAATAACTGAAAAGACAGTTACGTTATTACTATCATTTATTACAATAAAAAGTCCCGCCTAAACTACGCGCCAAAAAACTCCTATAAGAGAGGGGTCTATACACAATGAAATTAATCACACCCAGAAAACACAAAAACGCCATATCCTCTAGAAACCACTCCCTTTAACACGCCACAGATGGCAAAACTTTCACTGAAATGGATCCTTTATCTGAGGGGGTTAACTCAATAATATTTTGCTGAATAAGATGGACAAATATTCAAGAAAGAGAGACTGATGACAGTGATATGCCATCATGTGAGCTTTGTTCTTGATGATTAAATGCATGGAATAAAGGGATCAACACAAGTGTAAAATGCTATTTTGGACTCCATTATTACAAATAGCATCAAGCAAGAATTGATGTTTAATGACATGCCGCCAAACAAGAATATCACACCAAAAAACGGGATGCCACTAAGCAGCTTCTTCTGAAAAAGACGGGGTTTATGAAGGAAAGTTGGCATCTAGCTAAATTATTCAAAAAAGGTTCAAAACGCCAAAAACAAATTCAAGAAAGAAGAGGCTGATGACATTGAAGATTGTAAAGAAAAATTATATTACCATTTTTTTATTATTTTTGTTTTCATTTTATATTGTATTGATATCAAGTTATATGTTGTTTTGTTATCTAACTCTCTATAAATAAAATACATTATTATATAAAACGCCAAAAACTACATACATCAAAACGCTAGTAGAATGAAAACTGGGAAAACAGCTGCTGGCAAAGCACCTTGTAAAGGGTATTAAAACGCCAAAAAATTCACTAAACGCCAAAATAAAAATTGGTCTTATTTTAATCTTATGCAAATATTAATGACTCTTAGTGAATTATTATACAAAACGCCACAAACGCCAAAAAAATTAACCAGAAAACGATATAACGCCAAAAAATTATATATGCGACACAAAAACAATTAATTCAACGCCAAAAAGTTTAATAAATACAATTAACGCCAAAAAAAAACTTAGACGCCAGAAAATATTATACCGCGTTGTGAAAATAAAAGAAGAATGAAAAGACAAAAAAGCCCCTCCGCCCTTCTCTATGTCGCGGAACACGTGTTGGGCTAGGATGCGTTCTCACCATTCTCACACTTTTGAGCGTTTTCTCCCGAACCCGTTTATATATATATATATATATATATAGTGGAGGGTTCAAATGAGAAGAAATTTTTTGTAAGAATAAAAAAGAACAAACTTCGACCAATAAGAATGCTTCATTTTACTTCATTTAATTTTTATATTTAATATGGGTGTAAGGGTATATTGGTAAAATTAGATAGATCATTAATTGTTAGTCTTTCTTTTTAATAGCTAACTAAATTAAATTTGTAACTTATTTAAAAAAAATATCTTTTCAAATAAGAAAAAAATTAATTAAAAGTGTAGGATAAATTATGAGGTGTGTAGGATGAATTACGAGTTGTGTTGGATAAATTTCAGTATGTGTAGGATAAATTTAAAAAACGTGTAGGATAAATTTTGATGTGTCTAGGCAAAAAATTTAGTGTGGAGGATGATAGTCTTTATGACTAATTAATTAGTCAAAAATAATAATAAATGAGATGAGAGAAAAACTATTTAATATTTTACAATTGTACCATTTGTTATTTTTCTTCTCAATTTAATTTTCTTCTCAAATGAACCTCCCCCTATATATATATATATATATATATATATAAAGGGTCAGGATTTAGAGAAAACGGTGGAAAGTGTGAGAACGGTGAGAACGCTTATGGATCGTCCGATCAAAACAATCTATGGACTAGATTGGCGCGGTGGCGTTTTCGTAAATAACACGAATTCTATTAAGTGGACGCGCTTCATTAAGGGCAAAAAGGTCTTTACACTTCTATACCAAAAACGCCAACTAATGAATAAAACGCCATTACGGACCAAAACACATCCCTATATAAACAAAAACATCCCAGACATAAAAAAACACACCGCCCAAAACCTGAAACGCCATATTTTCTACTATATACCATCCATCTTACAAACGCCAAAATCCCCAAAAACATCAAACACACCTACTCAAAAAACGCCATATTTTACTATATACCAATCATCTTAGAAAACGCCAAAAACACTCAAACATAAAAAATTCCAAAAAAATCGACGTTTCTTTCAGATACACTATTTCCTCAGTAAAACGCCAAAATGGAAAATATTGATTCTTGTATATTCAATATTGTTCTACGCCAAGTTACGGAGAATGCATTCTTCCCTGAGGTGCTGTTATTGATGGGCAAATAACATTTTACTGCATAAAATGGACAAATCATAAACAAAAAGTTGATGGGGTTAGACTTATGTCATTTTTTGTGTTTTGTTATTGATGAATATTATAATGGCATGAAAAGACGAATGACACTGATGAGTTGTTTGAAGATACATATTCAAACAAAAAAACTTATGTCATTTTGTCTTTCTAAACGGCCACAAAAACACAAGCATGACAAAGCCAAACCGCCAGTGAACATGTTTCAAAGAAGAAAGAGACTGATGACAGTGAAGATTTGGAAGATGAATTGTTTCTATTTTTATTTTTTTTAATTTTCCTTTTCTGTTGTTTGTTATGTATGTTTCAACTTAGAATAAAAAAATACATTATATTAATAAAATGCTAAACAGTCATAATGGTTGTGAAAACGCCATAAGTGTAGTAAAACGCCAAAAACTCCCAAACTATAATAAAAGTAATTTGCAGAAGTATTATTAAAAGCTAAAAATGAAAAAAAAAACGCCAAAAACTACTTAAAGCCATTAAAAAACGCCAAGCTTGGGAGATGGAAAGTCTATGACCCTAAAAACTCATAAAAAGCTGAACAAAAACAGTAAAAATACACAGTAACTGAAAAGACAACTACTTTATTAATATCATTTATTATAAATAAAATCCCGCCTAAACTACGCGCCAAAAACATCCTATATGAGAGACGTCTCTGCACAATCAACTGATCACAAACCAAAAACAACGCCATAATTCCTAGAAACCATTCACTTTAAAACGCCAAAAAATAGTTAAAAAAGCCACAGATGCGGAACCTCGTTTCTTCTATATTGAGTATTGTTCTGAATGAAGTTTCACTGAATGGATTTTTCTATGAGGTGGGTATCTCTATAAGTTTTTGCTGAATGAGATGGACAAATATTCAAGAAAAAGGGACTGATGACACTGGTATGTCATCATGTCACTTTGTTCTTGATGGATATATTGATGGCATGAAGGGATCAATACATTAGAGGTGGCGTTGGTCTTCAACATGTCATCAAACAAGTATATATCAACACACAATAAAGGATGCCACAAAAAATGAGCATCTTCTAAAGACAGGCGTTATGTAGGAAAATAAGGATCTGCATAAGCTATTCAAAAACAGGTTCAAAACGCCAAAAATGTT
>JARYGA010000589.1:0-29344 GCA_030545235.1 Helianthus tuberosus
CTTTCTGTCTTCTATCTGCAATGGCTTCTCAACAAATTTTAACTTTTCATTTACCTCTATATCTTGAAGAGGTACTACTAGAGAATCGTCAGATAGACATTTCTTGAGATTGGATATATGAAATACGTCATGTACTCCAGCTAACTCCTCTGGTAGTTGTTAGCGATAAGCAACTGGTCTATACGTTGTCTCCAACTTGGAACTCTAGTGGTTTCCCTTCTTACCGAACCGAACTACTCCTTTCCAAGGAAAAACTTTCAAAAGTACCTTGTCTCCAACTTGGAACTCTAGTGGTTTGCGTCGATTGTCGGCATAACTTTTCTGGCGATCTCGAGCCGTTTTTAGTCTTTTCTTGATTTGAGTGATCTTGTCGGTAGTTTCTTGTACAATCTTAGAACCTGATAATTGACTTTCTCCTATTTCTGCCCAGCAAACTGGAGTTCTGCACTTTTGTCCATACAGTGCTTCGAATGGGGCAGCTTCGATGCTTGCATGATAACTATTATTATAGGAGAATTCAATTAAGTGTAAGTGGTCATCCCAGTTTCCACCAAAATCTATCACACATGCCCTAAGCATGTCTTCCAAAGTTTGGATCGTCCTTTCACTTTGTCCGTCTGTTTGAGGATGATATGCAGTGCTTAGGTTTAGTCGGGTTCCCATTGCTTCTTGGAAACTTTTCCAGAAGTGGGAAGTGAAACGACTATCTCTATCCGATACAATGGAGAGTGGAACTCCATGTAAGGATACAATTTCATCTACATACAACTTTGCTAATCTTTCCATGCTAAAGGTTTCTTTCATTGGTAGAAAATGAGCTGATTTGGTTAATCGATCCACGATTACCCAAATCGCGTCATTACCTTTTCTGGTTTTGGGTAACTTGGTAACAAAATCCATTGTTATGAGTTCCCATTTCCATACAGGCATTTCTAATTGTTGTAGTAGACCTGAGGGTTTCTGGTGTTCTGCCTTAACTTGTGAACAAGTAAGACATTTAGAAACATATCTAGCTATGTCCTTTTTCATTCCTATCCACCAGAAATTATTTCTTAAATCTTGGTACATTTTATTATTTCCCGGATGCATGGTATCCTAGATTTATGAGCTTCTTCTAAAATTTTATCTCTTAATTCTCCTTGTTTAGGTACCCAAATCCTTTTCTTATGGAATCTCCAAATTCCATCATCTCCTTGCTCCAATTCCTTTATTCTTCCTTTTATTCCTTCAGCATCGTCCTTGATTACTGTTTCTTAAACATTCTTTAGTTGTTCCATTAAATCTAACTGTAGATTTAATCTAAGAGCACGAACCCGTCGTTGTTTCTCATGATACTTACGACTTAAGGCATCTGCAACTATATTTGCCTTTCCTTCATGATACTGAATATCACAGTCGTAGTCGCTTAGTATTTCCATCCATCTCCTTTGTCTCATGTTCAATTCTTTTTGCCCAAATATTTACCTTAAACTTTTGTGATCCGTATAGACAGTAAACTTACTTCCATACAGATAATGTCTCCAAATCTTAAGGGCAAAAATTATGGCTCCTAACTCTAGATCATGAGTCGTATAGTTTTCTTCGTGCTTTTTCAATTGCCTTGAGGCATACGCAATTACCTTCTTGCGTTGCATTAGCACACATCCTAATCCTAGCTTAGAAGCATCACAATATACTTCAAAATCTTCAGTTCCTTCTGGTAAGGCTAGAATTGGGGCATTGGTTAATTTTTTCTTTAAAATCCTAAAAGCCTCTTCTTGCCTAGGTCCCCATTCAAACTTAACCGCTTTACAGGTTAGCTTAGTTAATGGCACTGCTATTTTAGAAAAATCCTTAATAAAGCGCCTATAGTATCCAGCTAATCCTAAAAAACTTCTAATTTCCATGGCTGACTGTGGGACCTTCCATTTAGTGATTGCTTCTATTTTAGAGGGATCTACATGAATACCTTCATGATTCACCATGTGTCCTAAAAATTGCACTTCCTGTAGCCAAAATTCACACTTCGAGAATTTGGCGTAAAGCTTTTCTTTTCTTAACAAAGCTAAGAGTGCATGCAAGTACTGACAATGTTCCTCCTGACTTTTGGAATAAATAAGTATATCGTCGATAAAGACAATTACAAACTTATCCAAATACGGTTTATAGATTCTATTCATCATGTCCATGAATGCCGCAGGTGCATTCGTTAGTCCGAAGGGCATGACTGTAAACTCGTAATGACCATACCTAGTTCTGAAAGCAGTTTTAGGTATGTCTTCTTCTTGTACTTTCAATTGATAATATCCGGAGCGTAAGTTAATTTTATAAAAATATCTAGCTCCCTGAAGTTGATAAAAAAGATCATCAATCCTAGGTAATGGGTATCGATTCTTAATTGTAACCTTATTCAATTCTCTATAATCAATACACATTCTCATTGACCCATCTTTCTTTTTCACAAACAACACGGGTGCTCCCCATGGGGATGAACTAGGTTGTATAAAACCTTTACTTAGTAATTCATCTAATTGCTTTTTCAGTTCTAACATTTCAGTGGGTGCTAAACGATAAGGTGCTTTAGCTATCGGTGTAGTTCCGGGAATTAGATGAATCCTAAATTCTACTTCCCTGTCGGGTGGTAATCCTGGGAGTTCTTCTGGGAATACATCTGGGTGTTCTAAGACTATAGGAATGTCCTTCAGTTCCTTACTTTTTGTGTTAATGATTACGAAAATCATATACACCATTTCTTGTTTTCTTGAATAACTGGCCAACTTCATTACTGAAATGAATTTCAGTGTCTTTCGTGGCTTATCTTCTGTAATCACCACTAATTCTCCTGTGGGTGTATGAATTTCTATAGATTTTTTCTCACAAAGGATTCGAGCATGGTTGGCTACCAACCAATCCATTCCTAACACGACATCGAATCCGGCTAAATTCATAGGTAATAGGTTTGCAGAAAATTTATGACCTAAGAGTTCTATTTTTCTTTCTCGCAAAACCTTATCTATGTGAACAGAATTCCCATCTGTTGTTTCGACTGTAAAAATCTGCCTAAGGGTAGTTAAAGGTAATTTAAGAGCTTGGCAGAATGAAGTATTTATAAAACTTTGGTTTGCACCAGAGTCAAATAATACTTTTGCATAAACGTTGTGAACTAGGAACGTACCAGCTATCACATCTGGAATGAGTTCTACTTCCTGAGTAGTTAATTGGAATGCTCGAACATTCTTCTTGGTAGCTCCGTCGGTTGGTTTGGCTTTATTGTCTGCTGGTTTAACCAACTTAGGGCATTCTGGTTTGAAATGCCCAGCTTCTCCACAGTTATAGCAGACCCTTGTTTTCTTTCTGCAGTCTTCTTCACGATGTCCTACAACTTTGCAAAAGTTGCAGGTTACATTGCATTTTCCAAAATGTTTCTTTCTGCAATTCCTGCAGAACGGCGGAGTTGAGGATTGCCCCATTCCTTTTTTCTTGAAGTTGTTATTATTACCCATACGAAATCCTTGGGTAATTTTCTGAGCCAATTCCTTTTTCCTATTTTCATCTCTTGTGCGTACCAGCTCGTCAGTTAGGGTGTTAGCTAATTCTACCGCATTGTCAATAGTGCAAGGTCTTACAGCTTTAACGATATTACAGATTTCACCAATCAATCCCCAAATATAGCGAGAAATAAGTACCGGTTCTGGCGAAGCCAGTGTTGGTACCACTCTAGCATATTCGAAGAATGTCGAAGTACATCCTCAACAATCTACACCAATCATTCGATGGTTTAGGAATTTATTCGCCATTTGTTCTTTTTCGTATTCGGGACAGAATTTTCTTTCTATTAGCTGCTTAAATTCCTCCCAACTCATGGCATAGGCCATATTTCTTACTTTGGCTTGAAGTACTGTATTCCACCATTCTAGCGCCCCTTCTTTGAAAAGATGTGACGCATACATAACCTTGTCTTCTTCAGCACATTTACTTATCATAATTACTGCTTCGGTCTTCTCCAACCAACGCAGAGCTGTAGTTGCCCCTTCATTGCCTGCAAATTCAGCTGGTTTACAGGCGAGAAATTCTTTGTAAGTGCAACCAGGCGTTGCAGCTTTCATTTTCTTAGGGAGTGGGGCCTTCCGTGGGTCATTATCGTGATTAGTATGGTTGCCACCTCCGTTTACACTATTACTGAAGTTATCTTCTTGAGTACGTTTACTAGGAATAATTTGTTGAGGTTCAACATGTTTCTGGGCAGCAGCAAGGATTGCTAGAATAGCATTGGCTATTCCGTGAGCAACGATATTTTCTATATTTTGCCTAGTCATAAATTGATCCTCCTGGTGTTGCTCAGATTGGTTAACCTCGTTAACTGGTTCATTATTAGCGTTTTCCATCTGATAATTAATATATATAATTTATTAGTATAGAGTAAATAACAATTATACACCAAACAATCATACAAATTTCACAACACACACATATATATATATATATATATATCCAAAATTATCGATTCCTCGATTTCCCTTTTTATATATATATCATATTATGCATCCGTACACACTGTTATGTTACAAAGTTTTATTTATTTATTTTACAGGATTATATTTTATTAATACTATTATTATTATACAATCACAGTTTCACAACCCCACTATTTCTCGTCAGCTATTTTCTTAAAAACGATGCTCCCTCTCGTCATATTTCTAGGAGAGTTGTTCTCCTATTCCCCGGATTCTATTCCCCGCATCTATTAACTCTTCACCAAAATGGCGGAGTTCAGCTAGGTTTTCATTGCTCATTGGCGGGTTTGGTACAGGTTCTGGATCGAACTGAGGGAAAAAGGTATAAGGGTTATTGAGGAGGTTTTGAAACTGCCAATCATTGGTCCACCACTCGTCTATTTCTCCTAGAGGTTGGGTATGGATCAGAGGATCTGGAATAGCCGGTTCTAAGTTTATTGGAAGTTGGGTTTCAGCAGGATAAGGGTAGAGGTTAGTGTTGATAGGTCTAATGATATCACAGCTTGCCAGTATGCGATCTAATTCCTCCTGTAATGGCAACTCTTCAACTTGCTTAGAACGTTCCCCAATTTCCATTCCTACCTGCCTAGAACTTTCTCCGATCTCGATCCCTTTTCCTGTATCCATAGGATTTTCTATTTTGGGAATCTTCCTAATTGCTGGTTTTCTCCTGCGTACACGCTTCCAACCTATAAATCTTCTCTTTTTCTTAGGCTTTGGTTTCTCTGAAGGTGGAGCGTGGAATTCCATAGGTTCCTCTACATCGGGTATGTAACTAGTAAAGTCTTTGGAAACTTCTACTTTCACCGGATATAGATTGAGATTCTGAAGGGCTTCAGATAACTCATTCATGCTGTTTAGCATATATGCAAAAATGCACACAAAATGCTAAGTTAAGATAACAAAATTTTGCAGATAAACATTCAAGTATTATTGCATACCATGTGACTAACAAAGAACAATTGACAATTAAAACATACTAGGGTTTATTGTAAACTTATTTATTTACTGGGTAAAGTTTCTGGCTTGTAGGTGATATGGGTGCTAGAACCGAGTCAGGGTAATTAAAGTTTTGCATTTACTGCTACAGTGGCTAGCATATAGAGATCTGCCCATTTTTCATCTAACTTATCTTCCCATGGTGGGTTACTACCTAGTTTCTGGATTTCCTGATTAACTCTCATTTCTTTTGGTTGTGATTTCTTTATTTTCTCCTAACTTTTCCTAATAATCAAACGTCTTTTATTAGGAGAAAGTGGTTTCTCAAACTGTGCTTTACGGACAAATATTCCTTACTCAGTATATGTTGGGTATTTTGAGGATGAAGTTCCTTTTTCTTTCGGTGAAGTATCTAATTTATGATAGATGACCGAAAGTCTTTGCTTACCCATACTGTAAACAAATATTCAAATAATAAAACACGTAATAATAAAAAAATAATGTCAATCAGTAAAATTAAGTATTTTCTAAATACTTAATTGGCTTAAATCAGTGGCTCTGATACCACCTTTTCCTGTCACGGCCCCCGGCACGGTTTGACCCGGTTCAGGAGCCGCGGGACAGAAAATCCCGTGGTATTTATTTTATTGAGTTGACAGCGGAAGATTTTAGCAGGATCTTTTTCAAACTAAAAATGCCCGATTATTTTATTTCATAATTCGGGATAAAACCCCGGTAGTTTACAATAAGGTGATTTCACTGGGAAATCTTTATTTTACAAAACATGTTTCTTTATTTATATTGAGCCACTTCCTTAAGCTTGTAGTGCTTCACGGCACTTTTCCTGGATCACAACAGATCACCTGAAACATGTTTGAAAAAGGTTTTGTCAGCGGGAAAATACTGGTGAATCATTCTTTTTACTAAAAACGACGCGTTGTTATAATTTACAGTATTAAGAGCGATTACAATGTTTATACATATCAACCATCTACCCACGGTATTTATCACTCGACCACCTATTGGCTATCTCGTTGTCCAATGGTGTCTGTGATTATGGTCATATCACCCATTGGCTAACCCGTTGTCCAATGGTGACGGTTATCAAGTAATGTATACAACACCCCACATACCGGCTGTAAATTGGAGATTACAAAGACTTAATCCCTGTAATTATAACTTTGAAAACAAACATGATTTTGAGATCAAATTTGATAAAAAGAGAATGACTCACTTTGCATATTTATTCGGGCAGAGTTTAGCCTACTGATTAGCCTTGTAACCTAAATTAATAACATGCACACGAACTAGGTCAGTAACTAATACAGCATTTACGATAACTCACGAGATTAAACCCTCACAACGAATGACAAAGTGTGATACTTAAACATCCATTGAATTCACGACGAATGACAAAGCATAACCCTAATGTGGGCAGCACTTAAACATCCATTGGATAGTTTCAATCGATCGGACATTGAATCGTAGCAGCGATCGAGTTATTACCCTGTTTTCGCGGCAGCGTTTCGTGATTGTGTAGGTTTTTTTTAGTAAACAGAAGGTAACTCAACGTACGAAATGAATTTTAACGTCGAACGAACGCAGAATTGCAATTGCCAACCCCCTCTATTTATACCTGAAAAGCAGCCCCCTCGCGTGGCGCAAGGGGCTGTCGCGTGGCGCGAGGGGTGCCACCCTAACATAGGGTAGCCCCGTGTCCCAGTAGCTCAGGTGAGTTGGTCGTTTATACAAATTCTTATCACACGTAAAACTGTGTGGATATTACTAACTAGGGTTTACCCCCCCCCCCCCTGAGTTTTAGGGGCCCTGATCCTGATTCCGATTGTTCTGAAAATTTTAGGGTTTATGCAGGATCACTTGGGGGATCTTAATTAGGGTTTCCTATTGGACAAAATATAATAAGAAATAATAGTTTTGGTGAGAGTTGTTACATGGCCGGTCAACAATCGTAAGAGGAGAACAAAAGGGAGCGGGCACCTACCTTTTGATGGAGGTGGCGGCTGTTTCTTCTTTTGTGATTGTCTCACACAAGACACAAAAATGAATTCCTTTTTTCAATTTTGTCTTACGGCAGTAGACTTCACAATTAGATGATGATTGAAAAACAATATATATAGCAATATATATTTAGGTTAACAATAACCCTATCAATCATCCCTAATTACCTCTTAGGCCCTAAAGCCCAATATAATAAGTTCAAGCCCAGACTTGATACGAAGCCTGAAAAACAAAGTTTAATTAAATAAGTAATTAAATGTTATATTATTTCTAACTCGTATAAATAATAAATTCCGTTTCTCGTGGATATAAAATAATTCTAGATAATTATATATATCGCTACGTTAATTGTTCGTGTTCGCCAGTTAATCGAGTTTAGTGGATTTAATGTTCGTTGCCCAAGGTGTAACTCTTACGGGTCATAGCTCGGTCAGCAGTGTTGACTTATCGAACCCGTACATATAAATCCAACAATCTCCCACTTGGACGGTCTTCGATAAAATCCTCAACGCAAACAGTCAGCGGCGCTCTAGCTGCACATGGCTGCCCCCAACAAGGTATGACACTTTAAAGTCATTAACCAAAACACCTTGCCATTAGTAACAACTTACTATTGCAAGACAATAGACTTATGGTAATTGTTGTCTTTCATCCTTTCTGTAAAAAAGATATATATTGAATCAATGAGACATGGATTAAGTTCATTCTCATATGGTGTTCAATTATTATTGTTCTCGATCAAGAGTCAAAGTGGTCCGAACAAACACACAGTAAGTTTGGGTAAGCCCTTACACTTCACCAGTTTGAATCAACGAGGGCGCCACAATGTCTAACTGTTACATATCATGTAAGAGTACAGAATCCCATATCGACTACATACAACTCCCACTGAACTTCAGAACTATTCCCAATTAAAGCCTTTATGACTGGCAGTTACGCGACAGCGGTTGACAGTAATCAAAGAATAATCCTTGGTAAACGGAAGTTCTAATATGTATCTCAGGTCAAAGGATACTAAATGAGTATACCAATATCAAAGCATCTTATGACTAAGATCCATGAAGATGATTTGATGCGAGTTATTGGGCAACGAACATTAAATCCACTTAACTTGATTAACTAGTGAACACGAACAATTAACGGAGCGGGATATATAATTATCTAGAATAATTATATATCCACGAGAAACGGAATTTATTATTTATATGAGTTATAAATAATATAACGTTTAATTACTTATTTAATTAAACTTTGTTTTTCGGGCTTCGTATCGCGTCTAGGCTTGAACTTATTATATTGGGCTTTGGGGCCTAAGAGGTAATTAGGGATGATTGATAGGGTTATTGTTAACCTAAATATATATTGCTATATATATTGTGTTTCAATCATCATCTAATTGTGAAGTCTACTGCCGTAAGACAAAATTGAAAAAAGGAATTCATTTTTGTGTCTTGTGTGAGACAATCACAAAAGAAGAAACAGCCGCCACCTCCATCAAAAGGTAGGTGCCCGCTCCCTTTTGTTCTCCTCATACTATTGTTGACCGGCCAAGCCAAAGCTGCCACCGCTCGGTTCGTGTTTGTGTCTAGAACCCGTTTGTTGTACCTCAGTGTCTCACACGGTTAATCTTTAACCACTAAGGTATATTAGATCTTATCAGTAGATTAATAATATTGCTAATCGTATTTACATGTTTGTAATCATGATCCTGTTCGGTTCACTTTTTGGTTTTGATTATTTATATTTATTCCGCTGCGTTTTTATTAATTATATATTTAGTTAATAAAATATATCAAACCTGTTTTGATAAAAAGTAAAGTTGACACCATCGAATCCCAACAGTGGTATAAGAGCCACGCTTACAACATGCAAATCGGAACCGGTCCTTTTAACCGGTTATAGATCTCAAACTTTAACCTGTTTAAAGTTTCAGGTCTAAATATTTCTTGGGCAGGAAGTTATTTGGTCAAAAGTTTTTTTTTTATTTTTATTTGACCAAAAGATTGCCCATTTTAATATGATTGTGTTGAATATGTAAATCTGGCCGACCTTGTACTTGTATTTTGTTCTTGTTTTGTTTTTTTGTTTTATGGTTTATGGCCCACTTGGCTTAAAGTTGTAATAGATTAGGGTTTCAATTTTATTATATTTTTATTATAATGTTGAAGACCCGAAGACAAAACTAAAGACTTTACAGGAATCAAGGAGGTGCTAAAGACAACTAGATGCACTAGGTCCATCCTTGTGGTTGTTTGTTATCCCGTAACCCGGTTTGGTCTTGCTATTTGGCTCTAGCAAGATCAATCAAAATGGCCTAAAGATTTACATATTTATTTTTTGCTATTATGGTTGCTTTTATCATATAAGGTGTTATATAACATACCAATCTAATACCAAACTTTTAAAAGGTGTTTTAAAATTTTCACAATCAATTATAACCAGTTCTAAATTGATTTTACAACTTGCAGATATTTGTTATAAAACAAATAGTTTATTTTAAAATAAATAATAACCATTAGAGTTTTTGAAATTTAACAAGTTTTAACTTTCTAAAACTCATAACTTAATAGTTTTAAAACTATTAACTTTTATATGGTTATACAAGTCGCGACAAACTTAGTTTTAATAGGTTATTTAAAATTAAGTGTCCTGAGAGATGAAAGGGTTCATCAAGATGTCACGACTAAATATGTACTAAAATTGGCGGCTCTTACGACCCTATTTGGTAAATATTAAATTAACCCATAATTAAAATCAATAGTCTATGCCATCCTATCACAAGCTACACTTGGAACGTAAAAGCGAACCATCAGTGTTTGGAGCCACAGCACCACACTTGATGTCTAGCATATCCTTCCAAGGTGCAAGGGTTTCGTTGACACATCCGGCCCTTCCACAAGTACCTCTTTTAGGACGACTATTACTTTTTCTTCTCTCACCACATGCCCCAGCTGTCTCGAAAGTAAAAAAAGTCGGCATAGATGAGGCTAAACGTATCAATGCATAGACAAGAGTTGTCTTATCGGCCTCAGACTCGAGAGTTGTGCAATTCTCACAATTGACACTCGTTGTCAGTCTGCTTAGTCACTTACTAAAGTGCATGCCAAAGCTGCCTTTACTACTGACATAGCCAAATTCTCATTCCTTGTTCTAATTATTGTAATGGGTTATTAATTAAATAAGGAAATATACATCAAAATACTAATTAAAATCTCTTTGCTTATGTAACAGATGTCTAATGAAAACAACTCCTTCGTTCTCAAGTCTATACTTGAAAAGGAAAAACTGAATAACACCAACTTTCTCGAATGGCACCGCAATCTGAGAATAGTTCTCAAGATGGCTAAAAAGCTATACATCTAAGATGGCCTAGTCCCTACCGAGCCTGAAAGTAACACTAATGCTGCTCGCAAGGCACTGGAAAAGCATAACAAGGATGCCGTTGAGGTAGCCTGCCTTATGCAAGCCACCATGTCTCCTAAACTTCAGAAGTGTAGGATCGTTTTACCAACCAAACGAGTCGTTCAGAAGAGTTTTTGCTCAATACGAGAGGCGGAAACAAACGTATTGAGGTAATTCAGCTTGCAATTCACTTTAAACTGTCATTTGATTGATTTGACAAAGATTTACAGCAAGTAGACACTTCGGCAACAGTTCGGTACTGAAACCGGAAAACTTACAAATGAAACGAAATCAAGGGTATTTATAGGCTGGTTGATTTCGCACGAAATCACAACTTGCTATTTCGTGCGAAATAGCCGATGGCTATTTCGTGCGAAATAACACTTTGCTATTTCGTGCGAAATAGCTCTCACACACACATAACCCTATTTTCTCGTACAACGTGCCCTTATCTAACATTTCTAATACAAGACTCGATACAAGACGAAGTCGACAGACGTATGCACCAATAGACTCCCCCTCGGATGTTGGCGAGTCTTAAGTGTCGAATCTTCAACGTCTTCAGTTTTGATCAGTCTTTGGGCTCTCTCTGAAGTATCTAACAGCTTACATTATCCTCTATCTTCTCTTGAGCAAATTTCTTGATTTCTTAAATTCATCAGCATTATCAGTTTTTGTGATCCTCAGGATTGAAACCTGACATTCCTATCTTTAGACTCTTCTTTGATAGCAGACTCCCCCTTAAACTATACTAGGATCGTAGTCACATCCTGCACATTCTCTACCTCACAATAAATTTCACAAATTTAAAATTTGACAAATTTACTCTCTGCTAATCACTTGTAGAAACAAAATCAATCAAAGAATGATTTTACAATGTTAATCTCTGCTTAACCACTTGTAGAAATACCATTTTTCTTTTCAATCAATTTTTTTCATTTCAAACATCTCAAACAAATTCTCCAAAACCTTTTGTCGTCATGTATAGCACTCGGAATTTTGAAAATCAGCTTTTCAACATCAGTTGTCAAAAATCTTTTTGTATTTTTCAAAATTTTATGCTAAAACACACTAAAATCTTTTTGAATTTTTGACTTTGATGAAATGCAGTAAAAAATATTTACAGACACTATTTTTTCCGAGTTTGTGTAAGAGGATCATATCAGTTTTTGAGACAAATCACATGCACCGTTGAGCTTTAAACACTTTATGTTCTAAACGATTCACGTAGATTGACGATATAGTTGTCCTCTTAAACTCAATCTTAAAACTTTCGAAATGCTTACCGAAACGTTAAGATATATTAATTTTGCACTAAAATCTTATGGACCCCACAATCTAAGCATATCCCCTCATCATGCAATACACTGACTCAAGTAATGCCTTTAAACTTTCATCAACTGTGATATGTGCAAAAATAACGCAGAATGTTTAAACATTAACAATCAGGTCGATACTTCCGTATACGCAGAGAAAGTCCAATGTTTAAACAAAATAAGAAATATAAACAAATTGAAAGTGTTTAGGCTTTAACCACCAGTTCGATACGACCATATACGCAGAGGTGATCCAAAGCTTAAACGAAACACCAAAGAAAATAAATCAGAACGTTTAGGCACTAACATCTAGTTCGATACTCACGTATACGCAGAGGATGTCCAATGCTTAAACAAAATAACGAAATAAAACAAGTTTAAATCTTTGCAAAATGAAATGCACAATCACAGCGACTTTTCAGCATGTTGTGAAAGTTCACAAACTGACCGGTTTTTATGCTATTTAGCATTCAGCGATTACTGAGTAGGCACACAATCAAGAAGGACAAAAACTAAGTACTATGCTTTCAACCATGTTTCCCACTAGAACTAGGCTTTTTCATTTAAGTTTGTATTGTTTTCACAAATCTACTAGTCTAGCTGAGCCTATCGTCACATCTTTAGTGAGACCGTTTATCACATTTAACATTTCATTTCTTTAGCATGCTGTGATAGTCCATTGATTTTCTATCATTTCCTCTTTTCTTCAACAAAACTCATTTTTGCTTTTTCAATGTTTTTGGCATTTTCAAATTTTCAAATTTTTTAAAATTTTTCTCCCCCTAAAATCAAAATATGTTTCAATTTTGATTTTCTGGGAAAATTTGAAAACAAACTATACAAATAAAGTGACAACATGATATCGAATCGCTTCAAATCGCTATCCACTTGGCATAAACAATCAGAACTCCCCCTTTCAACAAACTATATTCCCATTATGATTTCAAAACACGTAAGTTTGTTTTAATCAAAATGGTTTTTCAGAAAGAGTTAGTTTTGTTGAATTCACAAACCCTTTGTAGGTTAGGGGATTTACTCATCACTTTGTTCATCTTCAACCACTTGAAAAATTTAACATTTTTCGGTTCTATCAACAACACCACTTGTAGGAAAAATAAATCAAGTACACCTTAATGTCCCTGATTAATCTTGTAGATCGAAATATCCCCAATGTGAATTTCTGAAGAAAGATGCCGATTCCTACTCCCCAATTACCAACCTGGGAGTTCCGGCAAGTCAGAATTTTACATATGAAATACAGACATCCAAGCCTGACCAAACTTGGATGTGACTTTTTCAGCATCACATGGGGTTTCAACATTTCTTTTTTCTTCATAAAAATCTTTCACCCTTTTTACCTTCCCCTCAACCATTTTCCCAAAAATCTTTTTAACATTTCCATTAAACACTTTCTCGACATCAAATTCTTTCTTTTCAGAATAGAATTGATTCGAGATCTCAACTTTTCCAACCTTTGATTTTAAATTTTCAGCTCGCAATGGTGGAAAATTCTCATCATCCAATGGCAGAACTGAGTTTTCATTTTTAGAACAACCTGTGGCTCCTCTGATTTTGTGGAATCAGATTCATCGACAGATTTTACATTTGTTTTCTTAACAACCCATGTTTGATTGTCAGAATTCACCCTTCTTTTGTAAAATCTTTTTGAACATTCACCAACTTCATATTTTGAATTTTTAAACACTTTAAACTTTTCAATTGGTGGTTCAGTTTTATCAACAATCTTTTCTTTTCGTTTAGAAGAGACTCCCTGTTTTGTTTTGGTAGCCGATGGACAATTCCAGGCAATATAACCAATTTCTTGACAACGATAACAGGTTCTTGTCTCTCTATTCTGATAAGCTCCACTCTTCTTTCTTTCAACAAGAAACTCCTGGTTTGACTGTCTCCAGAATGAGCTCTTTTATTCTTCCTCAGCACTTGTCCCTGAAACAAATACTGTTTTTGGTTTAAAATTTTTCATATTTTTATGATTTTCTGTATTAAAGCCCAATCCTTTCTTTTTGAAATTACCGTTATGGTTTGATTTCTTTTGAAAACCATAACCTTTTTTTCTTGTTTAATCATTGTTGAACTCTAGAAGTGTACTTTTTAGGTTTTTCATTAAGATTTACATCTTTTATTTCAGAAATATTAATTTCTGTTAATTTGAAAACCTTTTTGATCTTTTCAATTTGAACACTCCTTATTGGAAATTCTTTATCAGAATATAATTTGTCTGAATCACTCAAAGTATATGCAACTTCAAATGTTTCGTCCTTCAAATTAGATTTTGATAAAAAAATTCTTTATTGTAAACTCTTTTAACCGACGTCTTTGAACTGTTGACCGACGAACTCGAACTTTTGACAGATGAACTTGAACTTCCAGACTCGGACTTTGACTCAGACTCCTCATCTTTATCCAACACCTGATCGACCACCTTTTTTATTAACTCGGACTCATGATCAGTGTCAGACGATGTAAAAGTAACGTCAATGTTTTCTGGTAAATCATCGGTTATTTCGGACTTTAGCTTTATATTGACTGCCTTTTTGACTTGCTCCACATTTGGTTTTCTGGGAGAATACCCTTCCCAGGTCGGAGGCGGACACTTGTTATAACTGACACTTTGTTTCTTACTAGTATCCTTCTTCTCCGGCTTCTCATCTTGAAATACTTCAAAACCTGCAACAGTTGGATAAATTCTGTCAATCAGATAATCAGAACTAGAATAACTTTGCAATAACCGTCTGATTCTTTCATTTTCAATCTTTTCTGTTTCCAACTCTTGCTTCAGCTTTGCACACTCTTCAATATAATGATTAATTGCCTTCTGCTTTGACATCATTACCGCATTCATCATTGTTAACGCATCTTCTCTTTCAGAATTCGTCTTTTGAAGACCATTCACTATTCTATTCAACACATCATATGATTCTTTCACGTAATTGAGATTGAACAGTAATTGTTCTTTCATCTTATCTTGCTCACTCAACTTCTCATCCTTTTCTTCACACTGTTTGGAAGATTCTGAACACTTAAGACATGGCTTGATTACTTCAACAATCTTTTCGACTTCAATTATCTTTTCAACTTCAACCACTTTTTCAGCTTTAACTGCTTGCTCAGTAGCTTTATCTTCTTCACTTTGTTCAGCCTTTTCTTCCTGAAAAAGACTTTCATATTTCACCTTTTTCTGTTCTTTTGCAACTCGTTTCTCCTTTAGCTTCTCCACCCTCTCTGCAAAATAAAATTGAAAACTTTCAGGAGATAAATGAGTTTTTGAAATATTAATATGCATTTCTTCCTCATCATCACTACTGTCATCAGTTGGTGATTGATCAAAGATTATTGTCTTTTCTGAACTATCATCTAAAGAACTAGATCTTTCATCTTGATTCTTCTCTTCATCAGCAAACACTTTCATCCATTCTTTCATCAAATCTGGCTCTTGAACAATCTGTGCAATTAAAGCTACTGTTTTTGAATCAGGTGGAATGTATTTATCCCAACTGAAACCTTCTGCCACTTTTTCATCATCTTGATCAATGATACCATAATAAGCTTTCTTATTTGCTTCTACGATCATTTTCGCATGTGCAGTTTGTGGTTCTTTTTGTTGATACGGTTGATTAGTAACTTGTTGATATATGGCTTTCCGATAATAATATTACCACCGAACGGATTCTTTGCTCCACTTGCTTCTCGATTGGTACATTCCCTCTTGAAATGACCTTTCTCCCTGCATCGAAAACAAGTAACTTCAGATTTATCAAAACCCAAAGTAGAAACATTTGCATCCAAGAAATCATCTCTTCCTGTAATTAACTTGATTTTTTCTGCTCTTCTCAAAACACTTGCTAAACACCACTTGATATCCATTAGCTCCATTTCCTCAGCATTAATCTGATCGTAATCCTCTTTAGTCAACATAGGATTTCCGATTCTTCCTGCAACCAACCCTTCATATGATTCCAATACTGTCACAAGTAACGCCATATGACTTTTAACAACCTCTTCAGAAAAATTTTGACCATTCTGAAGATGCAATGCAATGTTGCAGTGTAAAACATGACCATTATTGTTGTTTGAGTTTTGAAATTGTTGACTTGAGCTTGAAGCTTTTGGATTAACACTCGGGTATCAGGAGAATCCACTCCTGCTGCTGTTTGGACTTTGAATGATTGATCCAGATGAGTTTTCTGCACTGAAAGCAGTTTGGATTTTTGGACTTGCTTCGATATTCTGAACACTCCCTTTGTAGTACATCTTAACATCATGTTGTGCACTCGGATTGTTCATTCTTACAATCTTTTGTTGCTCAAGATCTTGTCGTTCAATCTTTTCAATGAACTGGGAAATTGTCAAACCATCATATTCTCCAGTATTCTTTAATATCATCAAAAATGTACCCCATTCTTTCTGAGGTAAAGCATCAGCGTTTGTCGACCCATTCTTCACGATCTTTGTTGATATCTAACAGTGACATTGAACGTACTAAGTGACAATATCTTTCAATCAGTTTCTTTGTATCTTCTCCCGGCAAACTTGTAAACAAGTCAAATTCTTTCTTTAGCAATGCCTTTTTACTTTTGATCATTTTCTCACTTCCCTCAAACTTAATTCGAAGTGCTTCCCAAATTGAACGTGAAGTCTTATCATGTTGAAGCAATATGAATATGTCTTCTTTAATAGCTTGCTGGAGTAAACTAATCATCATCTTTTCTGCTTTGTACATGTCTCGTTCTTTATCCGTAAATTCAAAAATCTTTTTCTCAACTCCCAAATCAGTACGTGGTAGCACATACTTTTTCTCAACACACTCCCAAGATCTCAAATGGTTAGCTTGAACCCAATTTTCAAAATGATCTTTCCAACCATAATACTCCTCAATGCCCATGAGTTTCGGGGGTTTTTGCAATGTTCCAGTTTCATTTTCCATGTTCATGTTCTGAGCAATGGCAACAGGAGTACTCGGGGTAGTAGCAAACGCGTTATAGAATTCCTCTTCCATGATTCGGTAATAAGTTTTTACAAAATCAGTTACTTTCAAGCGAAAACAATATCTTCAAACGAAAACTCTCAAATGAAATACCCTCTGGTGTGAAATGACCTGTAACACAACTTCAAACGAAATCAGTTCACACGAAATTAAAAATTTCACACGAAATAGAGTCTTCGTGCGAAATCACCAAACAAATGCTGATTTTGTACGAAATAAACTGGTTTTCACACTAAATTAAAAACTTTGGAACGAAATAGTGATTTCGTATAAAATACTCACACGAAATACTGATTTCGTGCGAAATCAACCAATATTTCAAACGAAATACTGATTTCGTGCGAAATAAGATGCAATTTCAAGCGAAATAAGACAAAAATGTGATTTCGTGCGAAATCAAGAAGCTATTTCGTGCGAAATACTGCTGATGCCATTATGTCGGCCATAACTTTGTCAAATTGATCAGGTTTTAGCTCGATTTTAGGTCCAATTTTCTCAAGGCTTTGTTAAAACACAGTTTCGCTTATTATGTGAAAAATTCAAATCATTTTAACCGTGAAATTATGTTCAATTTTGAAAAGAAGGTGTAGAATTCAGAATTTAACGTTGAATCAGAAAGAACTCTTCCTCCTGAGCTCTGATACCACTTGTAGGATCGTTTTACCGACCAAACGAGTCGTTCAGAAGAGTTTTTGCTCAATACGAGAGGCGGAAACAAACGTATTGAGGTAATTCAGCTTGCAATTCACTTTAAACTATCTTTTGATTGATTTGACAAAGATTTAAAGCAAGTAGACACTTCGGCAGCAGTTGGGTACTGAAACCGGAAAACTTACAAATGAAACGAAATCAACGGTATTTATAGGCTGGTTGATTTCCCACGAAATCACAACTTGCTATTTCGTGCGAAATAGCCGATGGCTATTTCGTGCGAAATAACACTTCGCTATTTCGTGCGAAATAGCTCACACACACATAACCCTGTTTTCTCGTACAACGTGCCCTGATCTAACATTTCTAATACAAGACTCGATACAAGAGGAAGTCGACAGACGTATGCACCAACAAGAAGAACATGGAAGATAAAGATTTGTTGGGATTGAACCCTACCAGAGGAACAGATAATAAAAGCCAAAACCGGATCATAACAGTGGATTCACAATAAGCAGCTGTTTACATTAGGCTTTCCCCTTGAAAGTGATTATAACAACTGATGGCTCTCTATCCATTGTCCGTATACAACTGCTGATACCCTTTCAACTGCTGACAAATCCTTAAAGAAGTAAAACACTGCTGGTTCTATCTACTGATGACAAAGCCCTGCTCATTCAATGACTGATCAACCTTGATGAAAGCACTGATGAAAGAAGATAGCAGTAGTTTAGTATATTACTTGTCTTATGTAGAATCAGTGGTTAAGATTAACAGTGTTTGTATAGGAACAGTTGTTACAGGTTGTTAGGCTGTTAGACGTCGCTTTCATGGTGACGTCAGCTGAGATGCCTCAGTGGTTTGGCTTGTCTATAAATGGAGCAGTACTCTGTACTGTTACATTTGATCGTTTTGAGTGAGTTCTTCTCCTCAATTCAATCCTTTCATCTTGTGCAACCAACCATTGGAGTATCAGGCTGAGGGGGAGTTAGTTTGTAAGCATGCTTGTAATCTTTTGATTTACTTTGTAATCTTTCAACTGATGCAATTCATGTGTTTATCAAATCTATTTCCCTTTATGATTGTGTTTACAAAGTTTGTTGTTCATTTCCGCTGCACTTAAACTCTTGTTCATTTCTATTTGAATTGTTCAAATTATACAAACAAGCACAATCACTAGAGCCTTCGATCCTAACAATTGGTATTAGAGCTTGGACAGTCAAATTCGATCTAACAGTCAATTTGACATAACAGTTCAGCTCAAAATTCATTGATACTAAGGTTGATTGCATTTTGTTGAAAAACAGAGTAACGAGTGATCACATTCAAAATTGCTACTCAAAAACTCTGTAAAACAACCAAGATGTCATAAGATACACAAATTTCACACAACAAGTGATGTCATGCACAAGTCATCCATAGTTTTCAGATCTGAAAACATGGCTGGTAACTATGGTATGATCATTTCTTTTCAAAATTGATTTCAATTGTTGCTATGAAATTTGTGATGGTTTTATCGTTTTTTCAGCTAAAGTATGTACCTCAGGTCGACAAAACCTATGTTCATAAAAACCTTAGTGTTTTTGTTTACACATAAGGAGGGAATTAAAACTTTAGTCACTTAGATCTTATGTATTGAAAAACAGGTTGAGGATCCTTCAAAAGGATCAAAAATCAATTATGTTAAGAATACAAAAAGAAAATCAGCTGTCAAAATGTCCAGGTCATGGGTGATATGAAATTTGGCATAAGCATGTGCAGAAATGACCAAATTTCTTAAAAACGTTGCCGTAAAATGATTCTGAAGTCAAAGTATTCATCCCTTAGGACCTTCCGGTAAGTATTTGAAAACTTATCAATGGAAAGGGCAAAAAGGGAAGAAGAAAAATCACAAAAACTTTGAAGTGTGTTTATCTCAAAACTTTTGAAGTCAAAAGGAAAGAGTATAAATATAAAACACTTAAGAGTAAAAAATTGGGGTAAAAATGGTCATCAAGCAACTGTGTGCATTCATTGGGTCAGGAAAGATCAGATAACAGTAGTATCTCCAGTGAATAAACTCACAAGAGGACTAGACAAATTTTTAGAATCATCACATGGTAACAAAGTCTATAACAGGGTTTTCAAAAACTCATGTGAACATGTGTCCTCATTTTTTGTTGTCAATGAATCAACAGGAGAATGATACCAAACAGTGGTCAAAATGTATTTAAAATTTCATACCACTGTTGTCAAACCACTGATCATTTTCATAAACTTGAGATTGATTTGATTAAGAAGCTTTAGTGGAAAATTATATCAGATCCTTTTTGGTGTTGTTTTCAGAGAATCCTTTATTTTTTTAAAGAGGATTCTCTCAAATAAAGCATGATATATTATTCTTTATTTTTTTAAGAATAATATATTTTAGAACTTTTTACTGATTTTTTATAGTAAAAGTTTCAATCTCCTGTCAGGATATATAACCTTTATTTTTGTGGTAATATTATCCTCAAAATGGTTCAAAAGGATATGGTACATGTGTCAAGGTCATGTCAAACTCAAGTTTGTTTTTTAATAAGCAAAAGATTGATTGTTAACAGGTCTTAAAATACTTGGGGTACTCATGTTTAAATCAAAGATTATAACAAGAATGAGTAGCCTTAGTAAAAAGTGTCCATCATCTGGGGTACTAAACCACTGTCAGGGAGTTGTAAAAACTTCAAAAATGTGCAAATGACATGTGGTAAAACCTTGAATGAAAAATTCATGTAAAAGTTGCTGATATAATGAGCTTTCAAATCATTACCATTATCTTACCCCTAACCACTGTTTTGTTTAAACATCTGTTTCCTAAATATTGTCCACTGCTGAAAGTCAACCACTGACCTTTCATTTCCTTGGCAAGCACTGATGCTCAAAATCAGTGTCTTATCCACTGATATGCTATCCACTGATAGTGAAAATCATCCACTGCTCACATAATTATTACCGTTGTCACCACTGATATTTGTTTCATCAGTGGCTCTCAAAACAACTGTCCTCCATAAAACATCTCTTTATCAGCGGATTGACACGTGGTCAGTTTTTAGCCTTCAGATCTTTGTAACCGCTGCCACATCAGCACTTATTTTTCCCTAAATAAAACCCTGATCAAAACCCAAACAGGGTTTTACACTGTCGAATTGAATTCTAAAATTCTCTTCTCAAAGCAGTTTCCAACCTCCATTTCAAATCATTCTTCGTCTTTCTTCTTCGATCTTCTTCATAAAAAATGACGAAATCAAAATCTAAGTCAAAATCATCATCATCTTCCAAAAAGGTCGCTCAACCGGCCGAAGAACCCATTGAAATCCCGTACAAATCTCCTCACAACTATTTGGGTCTACTTACAAAACCCTCAAACAACCAAACCTTCGATTCCATCATCGACATCTTATCTGCATCAAAGTACAAAACTTTGTTAATTGCAGATGCTCCCATTTATCAACAAACCCAAAGGGAGTTCTGGAAAAATGCTACCCTTGAAAAACAAGGAGACATTGTCACAGCCATAAACTCCTCGATACAGGGTAAAGTAGTTCAAATTTCTCCACAATCCATTTCAGAAGTCTTCAAACTCGATGATCAGAAAGGTAAAACTTCTTTCTCTAAAACCGAGTTGAAAAATGATTTCTTGAATAGGGGGTATGCAGAACAACCAAAAAGAGATACCTTACAAAAAGGTTATTTCCCTTCTGCACCTAGGTTTTTATTTCACACTCTTTTTATGTGTGTTTCAAATAAAACAACTGCATTTAACGAAATACCATTGAAGATCCAATGTCTGGGTTATGCTATTTTGAAAAATGAAAATTATAACTATTCCCAGGAGATCTTTAATGACTTGGTAAAAAATGTTGAAAGCAAATCATTTTTGCTCTTTCCAAGGTTTCTAAGCTACTATTTTAAACAAAAATTTGGAAAGGAAAATGAAAATTTGCTTAAATAAGGTGCTTATTTTCAAATAAATGGTTTAACACCCGAAACATTCTCTAGAATGTTAACACCTTCAAAAACAAAAGCAGAGGTGCCTGAGCAGAATTTAACAGTTACCACTGCTCCTCAGGTATCAGCTGCTGAGCCCACTGCTCCAGGTGATCATAGCAGCACAACCACTGCTTTGAAACCCACACCTGCTATTACCAAAAAGACCAAAAAGAAAACATCCAGAAAGCCCTCCAAACCCAAAACAAAGGCAACTCTGGAAGATGAGATCCCAGAGCCACTGCCAGTGACAACACAAATGTCACTTACAACCACTGCTGCTACTTCCTCACAGCAGATGGAAGAAAGATCTCCACCATTGCCTAAAACTCCTCCTTCATCCTCACAAAAGGATCAGGTTGTAAGCACAGGGACCCCACATTATGATGCCCTAGATCCGATTGGTTCCATCTTCCTCAGTCCTGATCCCAAGGACATGTCTCTTTCAACACCCATACCCTCACCAATCATATTACCACAATCCATAATACCCTTATTGCATGCAGTTGCTATAGCTCAGACACAAACCAGTTCCTCTCTATCACCTATAATTGAGAGTATACTCCCACAAGTGACTGGGTCTGATGCTACTACCTCTGCTATCCCAGCAATAACTGAGGAGGCTACACCCCCTGAGTTACAAGTAACTCTTGGTGGTAGTTCAAGTGGAGCAGCAACTACAATTGATGGATCAACAGATCTTCATTTGGACAGTTGTTTCATTAATAAGACTCCCTTGAAGGCAATTTCTTCTATAGCACCTCTGGTAACCACCAGTGAGTTTGTTTTAACCACTGGTACACTTAAAAGGTTATCAAGTGTTGAAGAGAGAAGACACCAGAACCAAGAACAATGGGCATCAATGAGTGATTTTTGGGATTCAGTTCCTAAGTCACACATTGATACAACCACTGCTGGTGGGGAATCAGATGATCCCATTAACGTGGGTGATGATTTAGAATATCAGGAATTAACGGCCAGAGTTGAAAAACTTGAAACATCAGTTGCTGAAATAAAGGATATGGTGCAGCAGTTTTTAAACGCTCAAAAAGCACAATCCACTACTGTTCCAGCTCAAGCACCTGCACAACCTGCACCTGCTGCAAATGAGCTATGGAATTTATTTCAACCCCTGCTTGAAAAACAAAAACAAATGGCTGATCAGCAGCATGCAACACATGTGAAAATGCTGACAAACATGGTGGAATCAAGATTCAAAGACACTCAAGCAGACATCAAGGCTATAAAGGCCAGCATCCAAAGCACCACTGGAAAAGTTCCCTCCACTATCCTCTTCATGGATAACCCCCTTCCAAATAATGCCAAAAAGGGGGAGAAAATCAAACAGTTGAAGAAGAAGGGAATTGAAGATGGCCTGTATGTTGAACCAGAACAAGAAAAACAGACATCTAAATCTCCCAAAGGGTCCAAACCTCAAATCACAAAATCTCAAACCTCCATCCAAACAGTTGATATGTCAGTGGTTTCAAAAACTGCTAGCCAAACATTACCTCCTGCTATAAAGCAGAAGACAACAGATATTACAACATCTGTTGTAATGACAACAGTGGTTGAAACACCAGTTGTTTCAACAACTGTTTGTCAGACACTTTCCACTTCTCAAACCACCACCACTGATCCACTCAAGACATCATCAGCCTCTCCTACAATAAAAAGGAGAAGGATCTTCATACTTGATGATTCTCCATCACCACCACCAAAAACAACTTCACAAACTTCAACCCCTGCTCAAAAGCAGAAGACATCTACTGACACATCAGTAGTTGTAAAGACAACAGTGGTTGAAACACCAGTTGTTTCAACAACTGTTAGTCTGATACCATCCACCACAGTTCTCAACATCCCTACATCACAATCAAAACCTCGTTCTCCTACAAAGCTGTATACCAGAAAAAGAAAAATAACTCAGGCAGATGAAGACAAATATGATCCTAGTGCAGCAAAATATCCACTGGAACTGGAAGCTGTAAAAAATGAGATGAGACAATTCTACACCAATGATGATCCTTCAACAAGGAGATTCCCCTCTCTCATAGGCTTTGTAGTCCCAGAAAATATGGATGAATATCTTAAGCTCAAAGCAAGGCAGGCTAAGATAAGAGCTAAAGTTGAATGTGAAGGTCAAAGTGACGAAGCCATTTCTGAAACATTGGAATTCTTGCTTACCAAAGTCAAGCTGATGGAAGACTATGCACAAGATCTGAACAAAGAAAAGGCAGATCAACGAAAAGAAATAAGAAAAGAATGTCTCTCATACATAATGAAGGAGAAATTCTATCCAGCTGAAGAAAAACAATTTGAAGAATGGCCAATAGTTGCTTTAAAGCATGAGGCAAACAGAATTGAAAAGATTAAAAATGATCCAAAAAGGAAGAAGACAGCTCCAAATTGGAACAAATACGAAAAGCTCATTGCTGACCTAACATCTGAATATAAAAGAAAGAAGGAGGAGCTGATAGATGATAGGGTGGATACTGCTGAAGCCATAGCAAAATGGACAAAGCAGTATACCGACGAAGCTTATGAAAGGCTGAAGAAAAGAAGGATAACGGTCCCAGACACTTCAAAAAGGCCTGACTACAAAAAGCTAGAACAGCAGATTGATGCTCTTAAGACACTGATCACATCAGTAGATAACCCTATCCTTGTGGTAAACCAAGAGAAAGGAAAACTGTTGACCAGTGAAGAAGAAAAAGAAAAGGAAGCTGAGTACTTCACAGATGCCATCAAGAAAATGGATCTAAAAGAAGATAGCTCAGTGAAACTTCAAAACCTTGTTAAAAAGGTATTAACCAAACCTGCATCACCAAACACTTCAACAGACATGACAGACATTGAGAGGCAAGAGCTGATTGAAAGAGAAACTGCAGAAGATATAGCTGCAGCAAATGATGTCATCGAAATGGCCTTCAAACAAATGTCTGAAAGTTTACAACTTTTCACAAGGCCAACATCTCCAAACTCATCACTGAATAAATCTCTCCCAAGAAACTCATTGGGTTTAAAAGTACTAAAGTGGATGTCTGACCAAAAGACCCACGTATTGACTCTAGTCAGATCCAATGGCGAAGTGAAGTACATATCAAGGAAAGAAGCACTTGGCCTTAGTGTTGAAGATTTGCAGGATCTCCTTAAACTTACACTGTGCAGGGATGAGGACGATTCAAGTTCCAAGGATTTTGAAGTGGAATTTAAGAGTCAAGCTAAGGAACTTCTGATGAGAAATAAAAATCCAGAATTATGAAGGGTTTTGGCATTATCTGTTCCAGGGGGAGATTGTTGGGATTGAACCCTACCAGATGAACAGATAATAAAAGCCAAAACCGGATCATAACAGTGGATTCACAATAAGCAGCTGTTTACATTAGGCTTTCCCCTTGAAAGTGATTATAACAACTGATGGCTTTCTTTTCACTCTCCGTATACAACTGCTGATACCCTTTCAACTGCTGACAAAGCCCTGAAGAAGTAAAACACTGCTGGTTCTATCTACTGATGACAAAGCCCTGCTCATTCAAGGACTGATCAACCTTGATGAAAGCACTGATGAAAGAAGATAGCAGTAGTTTAGTATATTACTTGTCTTATGTAGAATCAGTGGTTAAGATTAACAGTGTTTGTATAGGAACAGCTGTTACAGGTTGTTAGGCTGTTAGACGTCGCTTTCATGGTGACGTCAGCTGAGATGCCTCAGTGGTTTGGCTTGTCTATAAATGGAGCAGTACTCTGTACTGTTACATTTGATCGTTTTGAGTGAGTTCTTCTCCTCAATTCAATCCTTTCATCTTGTGCAACCAACCATTGGAGTATCAGGCTGAGGGGGAGTTAGTTTGTATGCATGCTTGTAATCTTTTGATTTACTTTGTAATCTTTCAACTGATGCAATTCATGTGTTTATCAAATCTATTTCCCTTTATGATTGTGTTTACAAAGTTTGTTGTTCATTTCCGCTGCACTTAAACTCTTGTTCATTTCTATTTGAATTGATCAAATTATACAAACAAGCACAATCACTAGAGCCTTCGATCCTAACAAGATTCTTATGACATGATCCAGCAACTGAAAGGCATGTTTCAGAAACAAGCCCGACAGGAGCGATATGACACCATGAAGCAGCTCATAAGTTGTAAAATGCAAGAAGGATCAGGTGTCAGTACTCATGTGCTTAAGATGAAAGGGTACACTGACCAGATGAACAAACTTGGTTATCCCCATCAAGATGAAATGGCAGCGGACTTCATCTTGAACTCTCTCCCTAGCTCGTATGACCATTTCATTATGAACTATAATATGAATGCTAGGGTGAAGACTGTGCCTGAGCTACATGGTCAAGTCTGTTGGTGTTAAGAAGCCCAACAACAAGAAAAGAGCTCATAACAACAAAGGCAAGAAAATGGCTATTGTTGCTGCCAAATCTGCCACCAACAACAAGCAGGTTGCTAAACCACCCCCTCCACAGAAGCGTCAGTGCTTTGAATGCAACCAAATGGGGCACTGGAAAAGGAACTGCCCACAGTATCTAGCCAAGCTGAAGGCGGACAAGGCCAATAACATTGGCACTTCTTCAGGTATTCTAATTTATGTTATTGAACTTTTTACTGTCTCCAGCAACACATGGGTATTTGATACCGGGTGTGGTTACCACATCACTAATGTTTTGCAGGAGCCTAAAAAGTCGAGGAAGCTGAAACAAGGCCACATGGAACTCATCGTTGGTGATGGGAAAAGAGTGCCCGTTCTTGCAATCGGCGCATTTCATTTTTCATGTCCTCTTGTAGTTGATTTAAACAATTGTTTTTTTGCACCTGGTATAACCAGAAACATTATTTCGGTTTCCCTTTTGTTTGAACAAGGTTTCAAGTACGTTTTTAATGGTATTTCTATTTCTGCCTACTTGAATGATGTCTTTTATTTTGAGGCTAAACCTTGAAATGGTATTTATGAGATTGATGTTCAAACATGTAATAATATATATCATCTTTCTAAGCGTAACAAAGCTGGTATGAATGAAACTTTTCTATGGCATTGTAGACTTGGCCACATAAGTAAGACACGCATAAAATGGCTCCCATCTGAGGGGATTCTTGAATCCACTGGACAGGACTCCTTTAATGATTGCGAATCTTGCTTAACTGGAAAACTCACAAAGCGTCCCTTCACTGGTGTTGGTGAACGGGCCAATGGTCTGCTAGGACTCATTCACACTGATGTATGTGGCCCTTTCAGAACCTTGACAAGGAACCATGAAAGATACTTCGTTACTTTTATCGACGATTATAGCCGATATGCTTATGTCTATCTTATGAAGCATAAGCATGAAAATTTTGAAAAGTTTAAAGAGTTTCAAAACGAAGTAGAAAATCAACTTACTAGAAAGATAAAAATATTTTGATCAGATCGAGGTGGCGAATACCTCAGCTTAGAGTTCCTCAATCATCTCAAAGAGTGTGGAATAATTTCAGAACCCACTCCACCTGGCACACCCCAACTTAATGGCGTGAGCGAGAGGAGAAATCGAACCCTACTTAATATGGTTTGATCGATGATGTGTAGAACTGACTTGCCTCACTCCTTTTGGGGTCATGCTCTTATGACTGTCGCCCGCATTGTCAATCTGAATCCGACTAAAAAGGTAAACAAAACCCCATATGAGATATGGCATGCGCGTAAACCCGATTTGGAATACCTAAAACTATGGGGATGTGATGCATACATCACAAGTGATGCTTCCATCACAAGTGATGCTGATGAAAAGCTCGATCCTCGAGGCGAAAAAGTTGTTTTCGTCGGATACTATAAAAGAAGCGGATATTATTTATACCATCTTGATGCATGTTATTTCCATAAAAAGGAAGGGGCACTTTCTCGAGGAAGAACTTCTTAATCGAGGAACTGGAAATAATGTGGTTGATCTTGAAGAAATTTGAGAACCAACAACAACCGCTGATGAATTCGGAATGTTTGAACAACAAGAAGTTGTTGCTGAGGAATCAGACATGAACACAGGCGTTCGCATAAGTAGTAGGACTCGTAAAGAACCTGACAGATACCTTTGGCATCTCGAAGGTGCTGAAGTCTTGGTAGTAGATGAGTCTAATAACGAACCTACTAACTACAAATATGCTATCTCAGATCCTGAATCTGTGAAATGGCTGGAAGCCATGAACGCTGAGATGCAATCTATGCGTGATAATCAAGTCTGGGACTTGGTTGAGATACCCCCCGAATCTCGGGAAGTAGGGAGCAAATGGGTTTTCAAGAGAAAAACCGATATGCATGGAAATGTACACACCTTTAAAGCACGGCTAGTTGCGAAGGGTTTCACTCAAACTCAGGGTATTGACTATGATGAAACCTTCTCGCCCGTTGCTATGATCAAATCAATCAGGATATTGCTTGCCATAGCCGCATACTATGACTACGAGATATGGCATAGGGATGTCAAAACCGCTTTTCTTAATGGGCATCTCTCTGAAGATGTCTATATGGTTCAGCCAGACGGTTTTGTTGATCCAAAATATCCTAATAGGCTGTGCAGGCTAAATAAGTCCATTTATGGACTCAAGCAGGCGTCTCGTAGCTGGAATCTTCGTTTTGACCAATAGATCAAAGAGTTTGGTTTTGTTAAAAATGAAGATGAGCCTTGTGTTTACAGAAAGGCTAGTGGGAGCACTGTATCATTCCTCATCCTGTATGTGGATGATATACTGATCATTGGAAACAGCGTCCCTATGCTTAACAAAGTTAAACACTATTGGGGAACTTGTTTTGCAATGAAAGATCTTGGAGAAGCAGCTTATATTCTAGGAATCAAGATCTGTATGGATAGATCTAAGCGACTTCTTGGGCTAAGTCAAAGTACATACATAGACAAAATGATGACATGCTTTAAGATGGAAAACTCCAAGAAAGGAGGTGTTCCTGTGACTAAAGGGACTGTGTTGAACAAATCGCAATCTCCTTCAACGGACATTGAAATTAAGCGAATGGAAGCAGTTCCATATGCTTCAGTGATTGGTTCTATCATGTATGCTATGTTATGTACTAGACCTGACGTCTCGCATGCTTTAAGTATGACTAGTCGTTATCAGCAAACTCCTGGCATTGCCCATTGGACTGTTGTTAAGAACATTCTGAAGTATCTGAGAAGAACTAAAGATATGTTCTTAGTATTTAGAGGAGTAGAAGAAGAGCTCACTGTAAGATGTTACACTGATGCCAGTTTTCAAACTGACCGAGATGACTCTCGCTCTCAATCAGGTTTTGTATTCACTCTAAATGGAGGAGCTATCTCATGGAACAGCTCCAAGCAGAGTGTGGTGGCGGATTCAACCACCGAATCTGAATATATAGCCGCATCAGATGCTGCAAAGGAGGCTGCTTGGATGAAGAAATTCATAACCGACCTCGATGTGGTTCCAAGCATTAAGAAATCTATCGAGATATTGTGTGATAACACGGATGCTATTGCTCAAGCCAAAGAGCCCAGATCT
>JARYGA010000590.1:0-32824 GCA_030545235.1 Helianthus tuberosus
ACTTCGGAGTTCCATTGCTTTCGACTAAACTCGAGTAATACAGGTGCAAGCACACCTGATCAGGAGGTTATTAATGGATAGTTTTGCGGCTTGGAATGTGAGGGGTTTGAACCATCCCCTCAAACAAAAGGAGGTTCAAAAGTTTGTAAAAGACAATAATTTGCAAGTAATAGCTATTCTGGAGTCTCATGTTCAAGTGGATAATCTCAACAAGGTGTGTAAGAATGTTTTTCGGAATTGGGATTGGACGTCAAATGGAAGTATGTGTAATAAAGGTACGCCTATTATTTTAGGATGGAATGTGGATAACGTGGATGTAGTAGTTGTGTATGCTACTAGCCAAGTCGTTCATACTCTTTTTTTTTGGGTAAAGGGTTACCCCGGTGATTCTATATATTCACAAACCAAACAAAACAAGTAGCGTAGAATGCCTACACTAGTTCAATCATGAGACATGCCCCATGAAAGTAACACACAAACTACCAAAAACAACCACTAAAAAGCAAACAAAAAACGCCAACTAGCCTATCCACTAGACAAACGCAAAACACAACTAACTCAAAAACTTAATCAGCCGCCATCGTCTTCCAATTGACCTCCATTTATCTCCCACTCTTCAAGAAGTCTCCGCACACTTGTAGTGTTCTTTAATCTAGCGCCCATCAGTTTGTATCTGACCGTGTTTAAAATAATTTCACTAAGTTTCTCCGGAGGTCTCAACTGATTTTTGAAAATTCTAGCATTTCTTTCCTGCCAAATAAAGTACACAGCAGCCGCAACCAGAATTTTAGCAACATAAGTCGAAGCCGATTTAGATCTAGACCGAACCAGCAACCAATCCACAATATCAGTCCATTTCGGACTAACATCACCCATATTCACCTTATTTCGAATTAGATGCCAAACTTGAGAAGCAAATTTGCATTCAAAAAATAAATGCTGATGTGAGTCGAAATTTTGATAACACAACATGCAACACATCATATTCATGTTTTTCCTTCGCGAGATGTCCCACTTTAGAATTTTATCTTGCGTTAACAACTTACCTTTAAGGACCAGCCACATCATAAAAGCATGTCGAGGAATACACTGCGGAAACCAGACAATATTACACCAATTAACTTCCGGAGCTATGTACCGAACCGACTGCCACACGCATGAAGTTGAAAACTCCTTTATATCGCTACCATCTTTCCATACCAATTTGTCAGGTTTTGTTGGATTTAATTGAACTTGGTCTAACTGAATTAGAACTGGAAATAAATCTCTCCAAGCCACAGGCCATGACCAAGACCCCTGTGAATATATGTTAGCCACAGAATCATCCAGATGAAAATCTGCATCGGTAATAGTTCTAGGCGATATAAAATCACCAAGAGGCCCTATGTCACACCAATAATCGAACCAAGCAGATGTATCGACTCCATTACCTAAAATCGACCATATATGTTTTCTGATAAGAGGCCGTAACTGCACTAACTTTCTCCAAGACCAGCAACAATTAGCTTGAGATTTACACACCCAAAAACTCTTACCTTTTAACCTGTAACTGTGCACCCAATCTACCCATAAAGAATCCCGTTTAGACACGATGCTCCAAATATGAGAAGACATAAGAGCCGTATTCATATCTCCAATCCTTCTAATTCCCAACCCACCTTCATATTTCGGAGTACAAATGGTTTTCCAAGAAACTTTAGATTTACCTTTAGAATACACACTATCTTGAGACCAAAGGAAATTTCGCATACAAGCTTCCAGCTCAAGAATAATACGAGACGGTAACATAAACACAGACGACCAATAGATGTGCATAGCTGAAAGAACTGAAGTAATAAGCTGTAATCTGCCAGCAAAAGAAAGCAACTTGTTCCTCCAATGCGTTATACGTTTTTGTAAACGATCCACGAGCACTCGACAATCACTATACCCGAGCCTGGACGAGATCAGGGGCACTCCCAGATATTTAACAGGTAGCTTTCCTTCCACAAACGGCATGAGCTCTAAAATATCCTCTTTAACATGGCCATTGACATTACAAAAGAATATCGTACTTTTTTGATTATTCGGCATTAACCCCGTCATCTTCGTGAAATTAGAAAGCGATGTCATAATACACTTAGCCGAATTTACTTCTCCTCTAGCAAAAAGGAACAAATCATCCGCAAAACAAAGATTGACAATTTGCTGTTTTTCGCATTTATTGTGAAATTTAAAGGAAGAATCAATACGAACCGCATTGTGCAAGATGGCCGTCAACACCTCCATAACTAAGGTAAACAGGTAGGGAGAAAGTGGATCCCCTTGCCTTAAACCTCTCTTGCCTTTAAAAAACCCATGAATCGAACCATTAACACACATAGAAAATGAGGTAGTCGATACACATACCATGATCCAGTCAACCATCTTATCTTTAAAACCAAAGCCAAGAAGAGCACTTTTTAGAAATCTCCAGTCGACCGTGTCATAAGCTTTCTGGATATCCACTTTAAAAGCACACCTTGGAGGTCCCGTCTGTCTATGATAATTGTGCATTAATTCTTGAGTCAACAAAATATTGTCAGAAATTCTCCTACCAGGAACAAAAGCCGATTGGTTAATACTGACAATATCATTCAGAGCACCTTTAATTCTATCCGCAAGGATTTTACTGATACATTTGTATAAGACATTACAGCATGCAATCGGTCGATAGTCAGTGACCGCCGAAGGGGTAGGAATTTTCGGGATAAGCACAATAATAGTGTGATTCAATTCCCGAAGAAGGTTCCCTGTCTCAAAAAAATCCATGATAGCACTAGTAACATCATTACCAACAATATGCCAGGCACTCTTGAAAAAAGCCGCTGTATAACCATCTGGGCCTGGCGCTTTATCAATACCAATAGAAAACATCGCCTTTTTCACTTCTTCCGCCGATACTTGGCGAATCATATGATCAGCAACCTGAGGAGAAAGAACTTTAGAGAATAAATCCGGAGCCGGAGAAAGAGAAAGAGAGATATCACCTTGAGTGCCGAAAAATTTCTCATAATACTTGACAAACGGTTGGACAACCGTATCACCCTCATAAAAGTTCCCTTCCGAATCTTTAATTACCTCTATTCGGCTACAGTGATTCCTAACTTTCAGAGATGAATGAAAGAAAGCCGAATTCATATCACCCGCACTTAACCAATCAACTTTCGACTTTTGTTTCAGAAATCGTTCTTCGTCTAACGTTGCTTCTTGAAGATCTCGACTAATCAAACATTCGGCTGCCCGAAACTCAGCATTTGCAGGCTCACGATCAATCTTTTGCTGAATGACGTCTATATCCAATCTCAGATTTTCAACTTTTTTATGCAGATTACCTTGCTTGAATAATAAAGACCGCAACGGGTGTTTAAGGAGACGAAGTTTTTTAACCACTCTAAACTGATGAACACCATTAACATTAGTACTCCAATTGCTATCAACAATCTCTAAAAACTCAGGTTTATACACCAGGAAATTAGCAAACTTAAAGGACCTCGGCTTCAGTCTACTAGAATCCGGGAACGAAAGAATACTAGGACAGTGGTCCAAAAGTCTATATGGTTTAAACATGGCCACAGAATTCGGAAATTCAGCAATAAATTCCGTATTACCCATCACTCGGTCGAGTTTTTTCAGCAACCCTACCCCATTCTTTGGCTTTTGACTCCATGTAAATTGCATCCCTATACGGTTTATATCAACAACTTCAATATTATCCACGCACTCTTGAAAGTCTCGCATACCAGCAGAAATCATTGAAGTTCCCATCGAATTATCCTCTATACTTAGAGCCGTGTTGAAATCACCCAGAATGCACCAAGGTTTATCCTTTACAAGGCCTTTATGCATAACAAGATTACTCCATAACTCTTTCCGTGTCATATAATAATTCGCAGCATAAACAACTGAACAAAACATCATTCTTTTATCCAATTTGAACACAAGCTGAAAATGCATCACCTGATTAGATTGCGCCAAGATCATGACATCAAAGATAGCCGGATTCCAGCCAATAATAATCCTAGTACCCTTATTACAGCAACCACCATTCGAAGTCCATTCCCAAGATCTAAACACTGACTTACAAACTTTACTCAAATTACCAACATCAACATGAGATTCTAAAATAGCACACAAACTGAGATTAAAATCTTTTACTGCTTGCCGAACCTCCTTTTGTTTAATAGGGCGGTTCAACCCCCTTATATTCCATGCTGCAATACTAACCATGGGTAACTATCGTCGGAGGAGTGCTTGCTCCTTTACTTTTAACATTTAGAGTACCTTCCGCCAAAAACCCATCCATTTCGTTTTCCACCTCTATCACCTCTTCTTCATCAGATTCCTCATAATTCACCCCCGGTGTCTTGTTACTAGTGCCCGGTTCATCTACCACTTCATTAAGAACATCAAATGGGTTGTTCGATCTTACATTTATGCCACCCGCATTTTTGTTGGCGTCACCTTTTGGTTTAGAACCAACAGGCCGATACTCAAATTTCGACTTTTGCTTATTGACAGGAATACCAACTTTCTTCGCTGCTTTCTTACCATACACCCCTATGTATCCGTCTTGATCCACAACAGGCATCTTCTTCCCAGGATGATTCTTTTGAACATTCCAATTGTAATTTTCATTAACAGGTCTAGATGGTTTCCTCGTTTGTTTCGGGCAACTGTCAGTGGAATGGCCGAAAACACAACAATTAGCACACCAAAGCGGACTCCATTCATACTCAACATACATTGTCTCTTTAATGAAACCCTCCCCTTCCGGTTCAGGAATTGCCATTGTAATCTCCTCACGAAACTCATTTTCAGCCGAGACCTCAATCAATGCCCTAGCATAGCTACTTCGACCCCAAGCATCAATACACATAGACGTAGTAAACGAATCCAGCATTTTTGGTTCCCCAATAGTAGTTGCAATCAAACTAAGACCATCCTCCGTATAAAGTTCACCTCAAAAAAGATAGAACTATGATAAATGTGTCTTTTGTTTATGCTAGTAACAATGATCAAGAAAGGAAAAATTTATGGCACGCGTTGAAAGTTCATAAGGGGGCGGTTCAATCAGGTCCTTGGATTATTATGGGGGATTTTAATGTGGTTTTGAACTTAGAAGACAAGTGCGCTGGATCGTCCATAGTTAGTGCGGCTATGAGAGATTTTAAGGATTGTGTTAATTATCTTGAAATGTTGGATATTAGAGCCCATGGAATGCAATATACGTGGAACCAACGGCCAAAGGATGGCATTGGAATTTGAAGGAAACTGGACAGAATCATGGGTAATATTATTTTTGTGGATAAGTTCGTTGATGCATATGCAGGGTTTCTTCCAAATGGTATCTCGGATCATTGCCCTGCTTTGTTGAAAATTCAAATGGCGGTTAAGAGCAAACCTAAACCTTTTAAATTTACTAATCTCTTGACACATAAAAAAGAATTTTTGGAAGTGGTTAGTAATGGTTGGGCTGTGGAGGTGTTGGGAGTTCCAATGTTTCGTGTTGCCAAAAAGCTTAGAAGTCTTAAGCATCCTTTAAGAGTGTTGCTGAAAAAACAAGGTAACATCCATAAAAAGGTTACTGATCTGAAGGCTGAGTTGGATACTATACAGAAGAAATTAGACGCTGACCCGTTTAATATGAGCTTTAAAGAAGCCGAATCCATTTGTGTTAAGAAGTACTTGGAGGCTACGTTAGATGAAGAGAGATTTTTGAAACAAAAAGCGAAACAAAAGTGGCTTGAAGCTGGTGATTCGAATACAGCTTACTTCTATAATGTCTTGAAATGTCGCAACCATATTAACAAAATAAATGTCATCAAAGACACGGCTGGAAATAGCTATGAAGGGGCCGATGTTTCTATGGCTTTGGTTAATCATTTTCGAGACTTCTTGGGCTCGGATGGGGGAATGGTCAGTCGAGTTACGCAAGACCTATTCTCGACTACCCTTAATCCTATTGTGGCGGATTCTATGTGCAGGCCAGTGTCTTCGGAAGAAGTTAAAGATGCTATTTTTTCTATAAATGAAAACAAGGCTCCGGGGCCGGATGGTTATACGTCTGAATTCTATAAAAAAGCTTGGAATATTGTTGGAACTGAGGTAACGGCAGCTATTATTGATTTCTTTGAATCGGGTAGATTGCTTCAGGAGATAAACCACACGTTTCTTGCGCTAATCCCAAAGGTTTCTACACCGGGAGTAGTCACAGACTACAGGCCTATATCGTGTTGTAATGTGGTGTATAAGGGCATTAGTAAAATTATCACTACTAGGATTCTTGAAGGTTTAAAGGATCTTATAAGTGAAAATCAGTTGGCGTTTGTGCCAGGCAGGAGGATTTCGGACAATATTATGTTGACGCAAGAACTAATGCATAACTACCATCGACACACGGGTCCTCCGAGATGTGCTATGAAAGTGGATATACAAAAAGCGTATGATACGGTAGATTGGAGATTTTTACGTGATGTGTTGCATGGGTTTGGTTTCCGTCCGATATTTATAGCTTGGATTATGGAATGTGTCACTTCCACGTCTTTTTCGCTTAGTGTGAATGTCAATATTTACGGGTACTTTAAAGGAAAAAGAGGCTTGCGTCAAGGTGATCCAATGTCTCCCTACTTGTTTACCATGGTCATGGAGGTTTTAACTCTCATTTTAAACAAAAACGCTGAATTGGATTCGTCTTTTCGTTTTCATCATACGTGTGAGAAGCAAATGATAATCAACGTTTGTTTTGCCGATGACCTATTATTATTTACTAGGGGTGATGTGGGTTCGGTAAAGGTGATTATGCGATCCTTAAAAAAGTTTGAAGAAGTTTCGGGTCTTGTTCCTAGTAATGCGAAAAGTTCTATATTTTTTAGCAATGTTCCGTCATCGACTAAGGGTAGGATTGCTGATTTAGTTCCGTTTGAGGAGGGGAGACTTCCTAACAAGTATTTGGGGGTTCCTTTACTTGCTCCGCGGCTGCTTGTTAAGGATTGCAAAGTGTTAGTGGAGCGGGTTTCTAAATGAATAAATGATTGGAAAAATAGGTTCCTTTCTTTTGCTGGTAGGCTTCAGCTGATCATTTCTGTGCTCTCCTCAATACATGTATATTGGGCTTCAGTGTTTATTTTACCGGTCAGCACCATCAAAGAGCTGGAGTGTAAAATGAAGTGGTTCTTATGGGGTTATGATACGGGTTCGAAGGGTAGAGCTAAAGTGGCATGGAAGGACGTTTGTCTTCCAAAAGTGGAAGTGGGGTTGGGCATTCGTCGGATCTCGGATGTGAATAAGTCTTTGATGGCTTACCACATTTTCAGTATTTTGTCCGGTAGAAAGTCGTTGTGGACCAACTGGATCGGATTACATAGACTTCGTGGTAGAAGCATTTGGGATATACCGGTTCAAGCCAACTCGCCATGGGGATGGAAAAGATTAATGAAATGTAGATTAATTTTTCGAGATCACTTCTGGAGTAAAGTTGGTAATGGGCTTAGCACGTCCCTTTGGTTCGATAGGTGGACAAATGAGTGTCCTCTTCAGAATTTTGTGACTCCGCGTCAAATGGCTAGATACGGTTTTAATATCAAGTCTAGAGTGGCGGATGCTATCAGTGGTGGCCGTTGGGAATGGTCGGAAGCTTGGAGGAGCAGATACCCAATTTTATTTCAATTACGGCCTATTACCTTGTCTAATACGCAGGATAACGTTGTATGGATGAATACGAATGGTAAACTTGTTCCTTTTTCGTCTAAGGAGGTGTGGGAATCGATCAGACTTCGTGATCAGCAAACGGATTGGTTGAAAATTATTTGGTCTACTTTTAATATCCCTAAACATGCTTTCTTATGTTGGCTTATTTTTAAAAAGAAGCTTTGGACTCAGGACCGGATCTTACGGTGGAATCATACAGTCACGGGCTCGATGAATCAGATGTGCTGTTTGTTATGTTACTCAGGATTAGAGACCCATGAGCACTTGTTTTTTGAATGTTCATACTCGAAATTAGTGTGGTACAAACTGAGGAGTAAAATTGGCATGGATTCGGTTTTAGAAGATTGGGAGGTTATAACTTCACGGCTCGTTACTACAGCTAGATCGAAATCGGTTTATGCTGTTGCTAGTATACTGGTTGTGGCAGCAGCAGCTTATGCTATTTGGAGTGAAAGAAATTCGAGATTCTTCAGCAACAGGTTGAGACCCCCGGAGCAAATTGCCGATGGTATTATTAGCACTGTGAGAGCAAAATTAATTTCCTTCAAGTACAAGCAAACGTCTAACGTTAAGCGGTTTTTGGAGGAATGGAAGATGTATAAAGAAGATTTTCTTGAATGAAGATGGAAGACCAATTTCTGATTTGTCTTTGATGTAATTGGTTGTTTTTTTGTTTTGTTTAATTTGTGTTTCACTCTTTAGTGGTATGCCACTAAGAGAACTAGGGAGTATTTCAGCTTCCTACTTGGTTTTGATTGTTATTTTTATAAAATCACTGGGGTAACCCTTTACCCAAAAAAAAAGGATTGCAGAATTCTAGTGGACCGAGTTGATAAAAAAATTGATCATTGGATGAATAAGTCTCTTTCTTTTGCGGGAAGTCTTCAATTAATTACCTCGGTCATCTCCGCCATGCACATCTACTGAGCCTCTGTCTTTATGCTTCCGACACGTATTGTAGGTGACATTGAAAAGCGCATGCGAAACTTTCTATGGAGTGGTGGTGCGGCTAAAATTGCTACTCCTAAAGTGGCCTGGAAAAATGTTTGCCTTCCAAAATCGGAAGGTGGTTTGGGTATTAGACGAATTCATGATATGAATAAAGCGCTTCTTACTAATCATATTTGGAGCATTCTTAGTAAAAGAGATTCTCTCTGGGTTAAATGTGTTGGACTCTGTATGCCCAAGACACATAATAAATTGATGTGGCTAGTACGTTATGATCCAAGTCGAGTCATACCCAATAACAAGCTAGACAAACACTTATATTATTTATTTGTGATGTGATCAAACAAATAAATATTAACACTTACAATATTTAGAAATTGGTTTTCTAAATAATTACACTTGAGAAACCAATAAATTATGTGGATAATTTATTTTGAGAGAATATTTTATTTTGTTATTTAATAGGTTAAATAACATTATAAAAGATTATATAAAGTCTTGCAAACATAGTGTTATATTTTATAAAAGTTATAAAATTAAACAAGACTTTATTTATTATTAAAAAATGGATTTTTTTTTAAATAAAACCCCTTAGGGCCGTCCACTTTGGTGGTCTTCCCAAGACACATGTTGGTCCAATGCTATGACATGCATTTTGCATGTGTAAGAGCTTTTGATTGGGTCTTGTTTTTGGTGATATTCTCTCTAGTATTTTAAATAAAATACATGACCAAAAATTGAAGCACAAGAGCTGAAATTTTGCTCTAAAATTTCGGCCATAAGAATGTTCTTTCAAGTGTTCATTCTTTGATCTTCAAGTGTTGAATCCTAGCTAAACTTGTGGTGTTTGTTGGAAGCTTGGGGTATACAAGCTTGAGGTCTTCTACTCTTGAAGACAACCATTTCAAGAAGCATCATCCGTTTCATAATCCTTGCACTTCAAGAAGGTAGTTTTCTAAACATCCTATGGTTGTGTTTGATAGTATACATTTCATATATGGATCCGGGTTTTGGGATTTTGCATATAAATGGTTTTATATCTTATAAAAGTAACATGTTTTAAACTTATTTTCCGCTTCGTTTTTTATTTCATATGGATGAAATTACTTTGATGAACATGTTAAAATCCCATCAATGGTATCAGAGCCGCTTATAGGAGTGCATACTTCAATAGATTAAAAATTTCGGGTTTCGGGTTTGAAGAAAACCCTATGGCCGAAAATTTTAACTTGGTTAACCCTTTGTTTTTCAAGATTATTTTCTTACATGCATAAGAGAATCTTGAAAATTTTATTTCATACGGATGATTTGTTTGTTTGGACAAAACTTAACTTTTCGGTTTTTTGAAAATAGCCGAAAATGTTTATAAAAGGGAACCATTTTTTTATGCTTCTTGAAATTAATATATATATATATTTGGATATATATTTTGGTGCATATGACCTAGCCATAACCTTGTGATGAATGATTGTGTTGTGATTTATTATTTCAAGGGGTTGTAATAATTATTATTTTGTTCTTCCATTAGAAGATATGTAATTTATTTATTTTCATTTGGTATGTAAGTAAATAGATTAGGTGCATTTTATTTTACTAGAAAAAAATGTATTAGGATATATTTTGTAAAAGAAGATGCACACAAAAATGCGGTTTTGGTTTGGACCATAATATTCGGTCCAAAGAACTTCAACGTTCTCAACGGGATTTTAACCCGATAACCAAAACACATTTTGAGGTCCAAAGGAGTTTGGAGCTGAAAATAAAAGACTTTTGGAAGCTCAAAGAAGGTGGAGAAATCACAACACAAGATGGAGACTTGAAGCATTTGGATGCGGGATCAAGTGGGAGTTCATCGACACATTACTTGTGTCATTTTTCACCCTTTAGGAAGGACCTTTTGACACACTTGTTTCGGCTAACAAGTGTTGTCAAAATAGTTGGCTATGGTTATGCACCTATTGTTATGCTTGTGTGGTTGTTTTTTTTGTTGTTTAGATGATATGTAGATATGCATGACTTAACAAACTAATAATCAACAACAAGCGTAAAATTGGTTCTTGACAAAATCATTAAAATGTTTAATAAAGGCTTTATTAAAAATTAATGATTTTATAATAAAATGGGTTTTATTAAAAAGAACCATGAAAATTTGTTTTCACCAAAATACCATTGATTTGAATGCATGCAAATATATGGTACATAATATTTTCTAAACTAGAATTTTGAAATATTAAAAACCCTTTTATAAAACAAGTCAAACACCATCCCGTTTTACAACACTCGAAACACTTGGGAACTCTTATTGTGGGATAAAGGTCACCTAACCACATTTGAGGGAACTTGTATGTTCGAGGTGGGTTTACCATGTTTGTGGGATAAAGGTCACCTAACCACTTATGTGTATAAACTCACACGTGTGTGTAAGTTGGACGACTTGATTTGGAAACCATGAACTTAGGGTCACCAATGTTGGACTCTGTATGCCCAAGACACGTATTAAATTGATGTGGCTAATACGTTATGATCCAAGTCGAGTCATACCCAATAACAAGCTAGACAAACACTTACAATATTTATTTATGATATGATCAAATAAATAAATATCAACACTTAGAATATTTAGAAATTGGTTTTCTAAATAATTGCACTTGACAAACTAATAAATTATTTGGATAATTTATTTTGAGAGAATATTTTATTTTGTTATTTAATGGGTTAAATAACATAATAAAAAATAGCATAAGTCTTATAACATATGATGTTATATTTTATAAAAGGTTATAAAATAAACAAAGACTTATATTTTATAAAAGATTTGAATTTTTTTTTAAATATAAAAGCTAGGGCCGCCCCCCCCCCTTCCCAAGACAAAAAAGTGGCCAATAAAATTACTTGCATGTGTAGGAGGAACTTGATTGGGTGAGAATATGGTCCTATGAACATGCATGCAATTGTCATAACTAGATGGCACTTGATTGGGCAAAGAGTGTGGTTATTCTCTCACATATTTTATAAAGATTTGAAGTAGTAAACTTGAAAAGAACTAGAGAAAATGGCTGAAAATGGCTGTCAATTTTCGGCCTCACCATGATCATCCAAGAGTTGATTTTTATTAGAAAAATCAAGTGTAAGACTCTAAATAAATCGGGTCATGTATGGTTGATCTATTGGTGAGTTTCAAGTTCACATTTCAAGTGCAAGAACTCAACAAAAGGCCCTCATATTTTCGGCCATGAGATGGTCTTCAAAAGGGTTTTTCTAGTGAGTTCATAAGTGTAGAAATCCTAGCTAACATGAGGTGTTTGTTGGAAGCTTGGGGTATACAAGCTTGAGGTCTTCTACTCTTGAAAACAACCATTTCAAGAATCATCACCTTCTTCATATCCATTACTCATTGTACTTCAAGAAGGTAGTTTTCTAAACATCCTATGGTTGTGTTTGATAGTATACATCTCATATATGGATCCGGGTTTTGGGATTTTGCATATAAATGGTTTTATATCTTATAAAAGTAACATGTTTTAAACTTTATTTCCGCTGCGTTTTTATTTCATATGGATGAAATTGCTTTGATAAACATGTTAAAATCCCATCAATGGCATCTAGAGCCGCTTATATGAGTGCATGCTTCAATAGACTTAAAATTTTCGGGTTTCGGGTTTGGTGAAAACCCTATGGCCGAAATTTTAAGCATGGTTATCCCTTTGTTTTTCAAGATTATATTCTTACATGCATAAATGAATCTTGAAATATTATTTCATATGGATGATTTGTTTGTTTGGACAAAACTTACCTTTTCGGTTTTTTGGACATAGCCGAAAATGGTTATTAAAAGGGAACCATTTTTTTTATGCTTCTTGAAATTAATACAAATATATATTTGGATATATATTTTGGTGCATATGACCTAGCCATGACCTTGTGTTGAATGTTTGTGTTTGTGATTTATATTAATTATTTCAAAGGTTGTAATAATTATTAATTTGTCTTCCATTTGTAAAGATATGTAATTTATTTATTTTTCATTTGGCATGTAAAATAAATAGATTAGGTGCATTTTATTTTACTAGAAAAAATGTATTAGGATATATTTTGTAAAAGAAGATGCACACAAAAATGTGGTTTTGGTTTTTGCCAATTTCGGGCATAAAGGACTTCATAGTTCTTAACGGGATTTTAGCCCGAAAACCAAAACACATTTTCGGAGCCCAAAGGAGTTTGGAGCTGAATTAAAGTACATTTTGGAAGCTCAAAGAAAGTGAAGTAATCACAACACAAGAAGGATACTTGAAGCATTTGGATGCGGGATCAAGTGGGAGTTCAACGACACAATACTTGTGTCATTTTTCACCCTTTAGGAAGGACCTTTTGGCACACTTGTTTCGGCTAACAAGTGTGGTCAAAATAGTTGGCTATGGTTATGCACCTAATGATATATGTGTTGTGCTTGTGTGGTTGCTTATTTATATTGTTTTGATGATATTTGGATATGCATGCTTAACAAACTAATAATCAACAACAAGTGTAAAATTGGTTCTTTACAAGATCATTAAAATTGGTTAATAAAAGGTTATTAAAAATTAATGATTTTATAATAAAATGGGTTTTTATTAAAAAGAACCTTGAAAATTTGTTTCACAAAAGTACCAAGGATTTGAATGCATGCAAATATATGGTACATAAAGTTTTCTAAACTAGAATTTTTGAAAACTCAAAATCCCTTTTATACAACAAGTCAAACACCATCCTTTTATACAACACTCGAAACACTTGGGAACTCTTATTGTGGGATAAAGGTCACCTAACCACATTTGAGGGAACTTGTATGTTCGAGGTGGGTTTACCATGTTTGTGGGATAAAGGTCACCTAACCACTTATGTGTATAAACTCACACGTGTGTGTAAGTTGGACGACTTGATTTGGAAACCATGAACTTAGGGTCACCGAAGCATGGGGAACAAACGGTGTTGATGGGATTAAACATGCCAACTAAACATAAAGATGTTTAACCGATCCCATATGGCTAGAAGTTGCAAAGAGTTGCAATTGTCAAACGTTGACTAGCTTGTTAATTTAAATAGAGGGATAAAGGTCACCTAACCGATATTTAAATGTAACGTTGGATTCTAGATTTTAATTATTAATTGTCTATGAGACACAAAGGGTATTAATGATTAAAATATAATAATATCGAAAATACTAAAATTGAACCTTGTTAAATTTTGTAGATGGCCGCTAACATTATTACCCAAACCGTCCGTAACTTATCACTAGAAAACGATCCTAATCCTGATGAACATCTTATGGAAGATAAGGATGCCTATAACGATTGGATTAAGTATATCGAGGATACTACGCAAGCCTCTTGCCTCATGTTAGGAATTATGATTCCCGAGATTCAAAAGGATTTTTTGAACATCATGAGCATGCGACATGATTAACCAATTGTAGGAAATGTTCCTAAGGGTTGAACGCTTTGAAACGGTTCGAGCACTTCATGCATGTCGAATGGAGGAAACCCAATCGGTCTCATCTTAAGTTTTAAGATGAAAAGCCATATTGATCACCTCGAAAGGCTCGATATGGATAAAAGGATTTTATCCATTCTAACGATCAATGAGGGTGGCAACAAGAAAGGGCATCACCCCGACACCAAAGCAAATGTTGCAAATGTAAACGGGTAATTCAAAGGGAAATAATTAGAAAGACTAAAGCGAAACCACCGAAACCAAAAGAGAAGAAGGCAAAGGTTGCCATGAACGATCCATGCTTTGAGTATGGTGAGATAGGGCATTTAAATAGGAATTGTCCAACCTATCTCAAAGAGTTGAAAAAACAAGAGGGATGCTAGGCAAACCTCAGGTACAATCTTAATGATACATATTGACCTTAATGTTATCTCTTCTAACACATGGGTATTAGATACCGGATGTGGAACTCATGTTTGCAATTCGTTGCAAAAGGTTCAAAAGAAATAAACATTACAAGAAAGGAGACTATGTTTTGAAACTTCCAAATGGTTTGGAAATTGTTTTAAAATGTTTTAAATGCTCCTAGTTTGACTAGGAACATTATTTAAGTTTCCCTTTTGAGACAATATGTTTTGATTTAAAGTTTGTAAACAATGACATTTATATTTCGATGAATGACATGTTTTACTTTAAAACTATGCCTTCAAATGGTAGTTATGAATTGGTTCATAAATAATACATCATTTGATAGTTCAATGTACCAAGCAATCACCAACAAACTCAAAATGGATTTGAGTGAGACTTATCTTTGGCATTATCGCCTTGGTCATATAAACAGATCTCGCATGTAAACACTTCGAAAGAATGATCTTTTGGAAACAAATGAAATTGGTTCATTTGATACATGCGAATCTTATTTACAAAGTAAAATGACCAAGTAATCCCTTAGTGGGAAAGGGCAAAAGATTTATTAGATATCATACATTTGAATGTATGTGATCCTTTTAAGCCAATGACTAGGTATGGTGAAAGATACTTCATTACTTTAACCGACAACTATGGTAGTTATGGTTATGTGTACTTGACTGACACAAAGAAGAAGTTTTGAAACGTTCAGAATCTTCAAAAAGTGAAGTACAAAATCAACTCTTTTAAAGTTCTTCGTTTTTTATAGAGGAGAAATCGAACTCTATTAGATATGGTTCGATCTATGATGGCTAGGAGCGCATTATCTCTATCACTTTGGGGTTACGCTTTGCTCTCGGTGGCCCATATGGCCCAAACCAAGAAAGTGGATACGACGTCTTTTGAAATATGACATGGAAAGGTTCCATCATTATCATATTTAAAAGTATGGGTTGTGAAGCTTATGTGAAGCAATACACCCCAAACAAGTTGGAAGTACGATCCACTAAGTGTATCTCCGTAGGATATCCTAAAGATGATATAGGATATTATTTCTACGATCCAACAAGAGCAAAAGTATTTGTTGCTCGAAAGGCAAAGTTCTTGGAAGATAAGTTCCTAATGGAAGGAACTAGTAGAACAGTGGAACTTGATAAGGATCAAAAGCCGATACACGTTTGGTTGATACTAGCACTCAACAAGAGGTTGTTGAAGATGATCAAATGGTTGATCAACATACACAATACGTTCGCAAATCTGGTAGAATTAGTAATCCACCTAAAAGATATGGATCTTTCATGGATGGATGCTACGTGGTAGATTCGGGTGAACCAACCACATACCATGATGCAATGTCAAAATTCGATTGTGACAAATGGCTTGAAGCCATGAACGTAAAGATGCAGTCCATGTATAACAACCAAGTATGGAAATTGGTTATAGCACCTCTTAACTCCAAAGTAGTTGGAAGTAAGTGGGTTTTCAGGAAGGAAACCAATATGCATGGTAACTTGGATACTTATAAAGCGAGACTTGTAGCAAAAGGTTTCACTCAAACTCAAGGGGTTGATTATGATGAGACCTTCTCGCCAGTGGCAATGCTAAAGTCGATTAGGATATTATTTGCCATAGCTGCATATTATAACTATGAGATTTGGCAAATGGATGTCAAAACGGCTTTCCTCAATGGATATCTTGATGAAGATGTCTATATGGTTCAGCCTGAAGGTTTTGTCGATCCAAAACATCCTAACAAAGTGTGCAAGTTAAAGAAATCAATCTATGGATTGAAACAAGCATCTAAAAGTTGGAATCACCGTTTTGATGAAGAGATTAGGGAATATGGATTCATCAAAATCGTTGATAAAGCTTGTGTGAATAAGAAGGCTAGTGGGAGCATTATTACTTTCTTTGTATTATATGTCGATGACATTCTACTATTTGGAAATAACATTCCAACCTTGGAGGGTGTAAAAGCCTAGCTTGAAAGTTGTTTTTCCATTAAGGATTTTGGTGAAGTCGCCTATATTTAGGAATAAAGATCTATAAGGATAGGTCAAGGCGCTAGATAGGTTTAAACAAAAGTGCATACATTGACAAAGTCTTGAAAAGGTTCAAGATGAAGAACTCTATGAAAGGTTTGGTACCTATTCAAAGAGAGGACAATATTGAAAGCGTTTCAATGTCCAAGCTCAAAGGATGAGCAAGAAAGATTGAAAGGAATCCCATATGCGATAGCTATAGGATTCATTATGTACGTAATGATATGCACTAGACTGGACAAGTTATGCGCTTTAAGCATAAAGAGAAGAAACCAGCAAGAAACGGTCATTGTGTGACTGTTATATATATATATATATATTGAAATACCTTAGAAGGACTAAGGATATGTTTCTAATATATGGATCTGGTGAAAAGAACTCGTTGTAAAAGGGTTACAAGGATGCGAGTCTCGGAATTCGTTGTAAAGGGTTACATGGATACGAGTTTCCAAACTAATCGAGATGGTTCTCAATCACAATCAGGGTAGCATTGTCCACTACAGAATCAGAATACATCGTCGTTTCATTGATTGAGATAATTCATATGGATCTGCCACTTGAATTATTGCCGATCTAGGGGAAGTCCCTACCATTCAGGACCCCTAGAGATCTTTGTGATAACGATGGTGTGATTGCTTAAATCACGGAACCTCGTGTACATCAAAAGACTAGGCACATTGAGCGGAGTTTCAACTACATAAGGGATGAAGTTGAAAAAGAGAAAGATATGTATTCGCAAAGTTCACACTGATCAAAATATTGCGGATCCACTCACGAAGCTCCTTGAATGGGCAAAGCATGAAAGGGTCATACTTGTGCCTTAGGACTTCGATATTCTAGTGATTGGATTTGATCTATTTTATATTTGGATATTGGAACAACTGTTATTATAACTCATTATGGTATTTTGAGTTATGTTCCATTTTAGCATGTTTAAATCCGTGAATAAGTTACTTATTCTAAATGTCCGTAGTCGATCATACTTGTGGGAACAAATATGAATGTAAGACTATTATGAACTTGGATTGGTAGATATTCATGAAGTATGAATATAGAGCAAGGCGTTGCTGCCAAGGTTCATAGATATTTGTGGGATACAAATATTGGACTGACTCGCTCTCAAATATTACTGCATGGAATCATCTGTGATTGATCATAAGTAAATTTGAGTAAAGGAGAATATCATAGTATCCTCAGACCTGAGATACATATTGGGTCTTGATATTCACCAAATATTATGCCTTGACTTATTTCTTCGCTGTCAGTAATATGACAGTACATAAGGCTAAGCTCAGGTGTGGTACAAGGTGATTGTGAGAGACGTATGTAGTCAAGATGGGATTTGTTCCTCTTATTCGTTGAGAGTAAGATGTCTAAGGCCTGCTAAAGTTAAATCAACAGAGAGTGATCACACTGTGTCTCTGGATTTGACATGACATCTGTAACGAAAGGATAAATGATAGATTCACCTAAATCATTTTCAAGTAAGGGACTTGAAGGGGATGATGTTATTGAATGGCACATATAGTCATACGTATTGGGGGTAGTAAACCGTAGTTAGGCGTTATTTACTACTTGCATCAATCTTCTATGTATCTTGTGCAAGTGGGAGATTGTTGGACTCTGTATGCCCAAGACACATATTAAATTGATGTGGCTAATACGTTATGATCCAAGTCGAGTCATACCCAATAACAAGCTAGACAAACACTTACAATATTTATTTATGATATGATCAAATAAATAAATATCAACACTTAGAATATTTAGAAATTGGTTTTCTAAATAATTGCACTTGACAAACTAATAAATTATATGGATAATTTATTTTGAGAGAATATTTTATTTTGTTATTTAATGGGTTAAATAACATAATAAAAAATAGCATAAGTCTTATAACATATGATGTTATATTTTATAAAAGGTTATAAAATAAACAAAGACTTATATTTTATAAAAGATTTGAATTTTTTTTTAAATATAAAAGCTAGGGCCGCCCCCCCTTCCCAAGACAAAAAAGTGGCCAATAAAATTACTTGCATGTGTAGGAGGAACTTGATTGGGTGAGAATATGGTCCTATGAACATGCATGCAATTGTCATAACTAGATGGCACTTGATTGGGCAAAGAGTGTGGTTATTCTCTCACATATTTTATAAAGATTTGAAGTAGTAAACTTGAAAAGAACTAGAGAAAATGGCTGAAAATGGCTGCCAATTTTCGGCCTCACCATGATCATCCAAGAGTTGATTTTTATTAGAAAAATCAAGTGTAAGACTCTAAATAAATCGGGTCATGTATGGTTGATCTATTGGTGAGTTTCAAGTTCACATTTCAAGTGCAAGAACTCAACAAAAGGCCTTCATATTTTCGGCCATGAGATGGTCTTCAAGAGGGTTTTTCTAGTGAGTTCATAAGTGTAGAAATCCTAGCTAACATGAGGTGTTTGTTGGAAGCTTGGGGTATACAAGCTTGAGGTCTTCTACTCTTGAAGACAACCATTTCAAGAATCATCACCTTCTTCATATCCATTACTCATTGTACTTCAAGAAGGTAGTTTTCTAAACATCCTATGGTTGTGTTTGATAGTATACATCTCATATATGGATCCGGGTTTTGGGATTTTGCATATAAATGGTTTTATATCTTATAAAAGTAACATGTTTTAAACTTTATTTCCGCTGCGTTTTTATTTCATATGGATGAAATTGCTTTGATAAACATGTTAAAATCCCATCAACCAAAGCATGGGGAACAAAGGTGTTGATGGGATTAAACATGCCAACTAAACATAAAGATGTTTAACCGATCCCATATGGCTAGAAGTTGCAAAGAGTTGCAATTGTCAAACGTTGACTACCTTGTTAATTTAAATAGAGGGATAAAGGTCACCTAACCAATATTTAAATGTAACGTTGGATTCAAGATTTTAATTATTAATTGTCTTTAAGACACAAAAGGGTATTAATGATCAAAATATAATAATATCGAAAATACTAAAATTGAACTTGTTAAATTTTGTAGATGGCCGCTAACAATGCAAACCCGATTAACCAAACCGTCCGAAACCTGTCACTAAGAACCATCCTTGAAAAGGATCGTCTCAACCATAACAACTTTTTTTTTTGGGTAAAGGGTTACCCCGGTGATTTTATATATTCACAAAAATAAAAACAAGTAGTAAGGTAACATCCTTACTAGTTCAGACATGAGACAAAACCTCATGAAAGTATAACAAAAAGAGAAAACAACCAACAATGGGAACCAAACGAAAACCAACTACTAGACACTCATCTAGACATACACGACTCTAGAAAAAAAGAATCAGCCAGTCTCCATAAGCAAGTCAGCGTCTTGAATATCCCACTTCGCCAGCACCTCCCGAACTCTAACTGTGTTCTTGAATCTAAGCCCCATCAACTTGTACCTCACGCTTTCTAAAACAGACTTTAACATCGTATCCGGGGGTCTCGCATGGTTTCTGAAGAGACGATTGTTTCTTTCCTGCCAAATACCATATGCCAAAGCTGCAACAAGCAATCTACTAACCAGATTGGTCGCTGATTTTGACCGAGACCGATGGCCCAACCAATCAACAATATCGGTCCATCTAGCTTCCACTCTATTCATACCAGCTTTAGATCGAACCTTATGCCAAAGATCCGAAGAAAACTTGCATTCAAAAAATAAGTGATCATGTGAATCTATATTCTCATAACACAAGAGGCAACACATCATGTTCATATTATTTGCTCGGTTATGGTTCCATTGCAAGATTTTGTCTTGTGTCATGAGCTTGCACCGCACAATAAGCCACATCAAAAAAGCATGCCGAGGGACACATTGTGAAAACCAAACAATGCTATCCCAATTCACCTCCTGATCCCTCGTCCGAATCGAATTCCAGACCCCTGACGAAGAATATTTAAATTTCTTTGAAGAAAATCTAGTTGAATAAGAACAGGGAAAGTATCTCTCCATGCATCCGGCCAAAGCCACGATCCTTCAACATAGACGTCCGCCACTTTGGCATTCAAAGAAAATCCCTCACGCGTTATCACTCTAGGCGATAAAAAATTACATAACGGACCAATATCGCTCCACAAATCAAACCAAGCATACGTACGGCTTCCATCCCCAATCTGAGACCAAACATGCTGACGAATTAAGGACCAAAGCTGGGCCATCTTCCTCCAACTCCAACAGCAAGATGAAGGAATCCTGTGGTCCCAAAAACTTCGACCTTTTAACCGATACGAATGGATCCAAGCAACCCATAAAGAATTCCGATTACTTAAGACACTCCAAATATGCGACACCATAAGGGCTCTATTAACATCTGCAATTCGACGAATGCCCAAACCCCCCTCATGCTTAGGCACGCAGACCGCCTTCCAAGAGACTTTCGACCTACCACGCTTAGAGGAGGATTGAGCCCATAGAAAATTACGCATTTTCGCTTCCAAGTCCTTAATTACTCTTGCTGGAAGAATAAACACCGAAGACCAGTACACATGAAGAGAAGAAAGAACCGATAAGATTAATTGTAACCTGCCAGCGAACGATAACATTTTGTTCTTCCAATTATCTATCCGTTTTTCAAGCCGCTCCACAAGAACACTACAATCCTTATACAACAGTCTAGAAGTAATAAGCGGAACACCCAAGTATCTCACCGGAAGCGTACCCTCCTCAAACGGCATGATGGTCAATATATCCCTTTTAACATTATTCGGAACATTGCAAAAAAATCCCGTACTTTTCTGAGCACTAGGAACCAAACCTGACATGCGAGTGAACTGAGTGAGAGAAGACATAATACACCTCGCCGAAGCTACATCACCTCTAGCAAACAGGAAAAGATCATCTGCAAAACAGAGATTAACAATTTTCTGCTTCTCACATTTATTATGAAACTTGAAAGACGAATCAATCCTTGTCGCAATGTTGAGAATACAAGTCAAAATTTCCATCACAAGAGTGAAAAGGTAGGGAGATAGAGGATCACCCTGCCTTAAACCTCTTTTCCCTTTAAAATACCCATGAATATTCCCGTTGACACAAACCGAATATGAGGCAGTAGAAACACACAACATAATCCAATCGACCATTGTAGCATTAAAACAAAATCCTACCAAAACATTTTTAAGAAATCCCCACTCAACCGTATCATAAGCTTTCTGAATGTCTACTTTAAAAGCACACCTAGGGGGACCAAAATTACGATGGTAATTATGCATCAACTCCTGCGTAAGAAGAATATTATCCGAAATTTTCCGACCAGGAACAAAAGCTGATTGATTTATGCTCACAATCTGACTTAACGAACCTTTCAACCTATCCACCAGGACCTTACTAATGCATTTAAAAATAACATTACAGCAGGAAATAGGCCGATAATCAGTAATTCTTGAAGGTGATGATACCTTCGGAATCAGCACAATTAATGTGTGATTCATTTGCTTCAAAAGATTTCCAGTGTTAAAAAAATCCAGAATAGCATTTGAGACGTCACTCCCCACAATATGCCAAGTACTCTTGAAAAACGCAGCCGTGTAACCGTCAGGACCAGGGGCCTTATCATTCCCAATCAAAAACATAGCTGATTTAATCTCCTCCAAGGTGACTGGGTGAACCATATAATTTGCAGTTTCAGGATTCAGTTTATTAGAAAAAAGATCCGGCGAAGGTAATAAAGAAACTTGACCTTCACCTCCCAGAAAATGCTCGTAATGGTTAACAAAAGCCGTGGCCACATTATCTCCTTCAAACATATTTCCACTCGAATCCGAAATCACCTCAATACGATTAAAATGATTTTTACATTTTAAGGATGTATGGAAATACGCCGTATTAGCATCACCTGCCCGAAGCCACTCCACTTTAGATTTCTGTTTAAGAAATCTCTCCTCATCAAGAAGAGCCTCCTGAAAATCCCGCAACACGGACGCTTCTTGACACCGTAAAGAATCATTCGTTGGGTCACTATCAATATCACGCTGAATAGCCTCTAGATTTCCACGAAGTTTAGTAACCTTTTCATGAAGGTTCCCTTGCTTGAACAGGAATGCCCGAAGAGAAGGTTTCATGAGAGTTAGTTCCTTAATAAGACGAAATTGATGAACTCCATTAATTTGCACATTCCAGCTGGAGTTAACAATATCAAAGAAGCCCGTCTTATGAACCAAAAAGTTAGCAAATTTGAAAGGTTTCGGTTTCGATTTACCAGCCGAGAACAACTTAAGAACACACGGACAATGATCAGAGATACCATACGGCCTAAAAACAGCAACCGAATCCGGAAAAGAGCTAATGAACGGAGCATTGGCTAAGACTCTATCAATCTTTTTCAGCAATCCTATTCCTTTCTTCGGTTTTTGACTCCATGTGAAATGTAAGCCGGTTCGATTTATATCAAAAACTTCAATATGATCCACACAGTCTTTAAAATCACGCATACCAGACGAAATGGAAGAAGTACCAATCGACTTATCTTCAATATTAAGCGCAGAGTTGAAATCTCCCATAATCACCCACGGTTTATCATGAACTAACCCTTTATGCATTCGTAAATTCTGCCATAGCTCCCTTCGAGAAACGTAATAGTTTGCAGCATATACCAGAGAACAGAAAAACATACTTTTATTAGCCTTACAAAAAACCTGAATATGAAGCACTTGGGCTGATTGCGCAATAACCATAACATCTACCTCCATCGGGTTCCACCCCAAAATAATACGTGTTCCTTTGTTGCAACATCCCCCATTAGAAGTCCAATCCCATCTTCGAAACACCGCATTACAAACCTTACTAAGATTATCGACACCCACATGAGACTCTAAAACCGCACAAAGACTTAACTTATTATCTTTGACAACCTGCCGAACCTCATTTTGTTTTAGAGGGCGGTTCAAACCCCGAATATTCCAAACGGCCATACTAATCATTGAGACACCCTCACAGAAGGAGTGCTTGCCCCTTTTTTATTAACGTCATGGCTAGGATCAACTTTAAGAAATTCATTCGTCTCATTATAAACCTCCATCACCTCCTCATCATCCGAAGATTCTAAACCATCATCCCTTATCCGAGCGGATTTGCTAGTCTCGCCAACTTCATCTCTTAAAACATCAAAAGGATTACTAGAAACTAGTGAACTTGAATTCTCATGTTTCTTTACATTTGCAGCCGGCTTAGCACCAATAGGCCTATATTCGAATTTTGGTTTTTGTTTGTTGACCGGAAACCCAGACCTCTTGGCTGTTTTCTTATCATCTACAACTGTAAAACCATCCTCATCAACCACTCTCTTTGACTGCTCCCGAGGTTTAGCTACATGCGGTTGTTTTTTCCCGTTATTAGCCATGCTTCCTTGTTGCCTTGTAGGTTTAACTTGTTTCGGACATTGATCATCAGAATAACCAAACACACAGCAATGACTACATCTATACGGACTCCATTCATACTCGATAAACATCTTTTCTTTAACGAACCCATCACCCTCAAGCTCTGGAATAGCTATAACTAATTCCTCCTTAAGATCATTATCTGCTGAAAGTTCAATCAATGCACGAGCATAACTACTCCTCCCCCAAGCATCCGTACACATAGATGTTGTATATGAATCCAACATTTTTGGTTCTCCAATCGCCGTAGCAATTAGACTCAATCCATCTTCTGTGTAAGCCGCAATTGGTACATCGTGTATCTTAACCCAAAGTTGCAACTTCTTTACTTCCTTCTTCTCAAGTTTCGTGGATGCGGACCATATATTCAGGAATAGAGGCTGCGAACGAATAATCCAAGGACCTTCTTTAAGAGCATTCATCATACCCGCTTTATCCGAAAACTTAAAAAAGAAAAATCCATTAGCGTTCATCATGGATTTCTGCAAACCGAATTTCTTCCAATTGTTCCGAACAAACTAATCTACTACCGGGTATGCCACACGATCACCCAAAAAATACCCGTAAAGAGTATTAGCAAGCTTATCCTGAACGACTTTAACTGATTCACGGGATAAAACGACATCACATCCTTCTCGCTTTTCAGTACTCGCGAGAGCCCGAAAATTAATCTGCATGGTGTTCTTATTCATCACGGATTCAGCATAGGATAAGGGTCTAGAATTTTCAGCAGTAACATGAGTATCGGATATGACACCATCTCCTGAAAGAGCACTTTCCTCTCCCTTAGTTTCCGATGACTGAACCGGAACAGCAACATCCTCTCTTAGAACGGGTTCAACCGGAACCGTAATTTTAGACAACTCATCAATTACATTGAACTTACCAGATTCACTTGCAGCCGACGAAACAACACCCCTCCTCGGCATCAACGTTTTACCTTCAATATCAACTACCCGAGAAGCTAAACCCTGGATTCTTGTAGGCGGCTTTCCACGATCAAAAAACATGTTATCCCCAGGTTTTGTACGAACATTCAGATTGTTATTGGCAACTCCCTCCATCAGCAAGAAAATCAAATCACCATGCAAAGAACCAAACGAAAACCAGAAAACCAAAATCAGAGAAAACAAAAACCCTAATCCTTTAAACCCTAGAATCCGATCTCACCCCTTAATCGATTAACCCAGAGTTATCAATCTAGCTAAATTAGTCTCAGCTAACCGCAATCAATAACACCCAGATTAATAAATCAGAGAATCGAAAAGGATTACTAAGGCAGCGATTTGAAAAAAAAAGAAGACAAACCCTAGTTTTGGATCGATCACTAATGCTAACAAGTTCGTTATAGGGTTTTGAAAGACAAAACTCTAATCACAGACTGTTATGCATCAGATTACGAAGAAAAACAGAAGGATTCATGGTGAAGAACAAGAATCGCCCAAAGGAGAGAGAGTTAGGGTTCTCTCACAATTAAATTCGCTAAAATTTTTAGATGCAATCCATGTATGACAACCAAGTTTGGGAATTGGTTGTGCCACCACTCAACTCCAAAGTAGTTGGAAGTAAGTGGGTTTTCAAGAAGACCATAACAACTTCATGGATTGGTTTCGAAACTTGAGAATCGTTCTCAAGCAAAGAGAAAATATCCTATGTGTTGGACGATCCTATTCCCGATGAACCTAACGTGGAAGATGCGGAAGCCTATAATGATTGGGTTAAGTATACCGAGGACTCCATGCAAGCCTCATGCCTCATGTTGGGAACTATGATTCCCGAAATTCAAAAGGATTTTGAACACCACGGGGCATACGACATGATTACCCAGTTAAAGGAAGTGTTCCTACAACAAGCAAGGGTAGAACGCTTCGAAACTGTTTGAGCGCTTCATGCATGTCGAATGGAGGAAACCCAATCGGTATCATCTTATGTTCTCAAGATGAAAAGCCACATTGATCGCCTCGAACGGCTAAATTGTCCCGTCTCTAAAGAGTTGGCTACGGATTTGATCCTCAACTCTTTAACAAAGAAATTTGAGAGTTTTGTAATGAATTACAACATGAATGGATGGGACAAGAGCATTGGTGAGCTTCATGCAATGCTCAAAACGGCCGAAGCAAGTATGGGCAAAAAGGCTTTACCCGTCCTAACGATCAATGAAGGAGGCAACAAGAAGAGGCCCCACCCCGACTCTAAAGCAACTTATGCTAAAAGAAAGGGACACGTCAAAGGAAAAGGGAAGGGAAAAGCTAAAGCAGAACCCTCCAAACCGAAGGAGAAGAAGCAAAAGGTTGCTACAAATGACCCATGTTTTGAATGTGGTGAGATAGGACATTGGAAGAGAAATTGTCCAACCTATCTCAAGGAGTTGAAAAACAAGAGGGATGCAGGGCAAACCTCAGGTACTATCTTTATGATACATGTTGAGCTTAATGTTATTTCTTCTAACACATGGGTACTAGATACCGGATGTGGAACTCATATTTGCAATTCGTTGCAGGGGTTCAGAAGAAGTAGACATTACAAGAAGGGAGACAGTAGTCTCTTTATGGGCAACGGAGCAAAAGTTGAAGTCGAAGCTCAAGGAGACTACGTTTTAAAGCTTCCAAGTGGTTTGGAAGTGATTTTGAAGAATGTTTTATATGCTCCTAGTTTGACTAGGAACATAATTTCTGTTTCCCTTTTAAAACAATCTGGTTTCAATTTCGAATTTGTTAACTATGATATTTATGTTTCTAAGAATGATGTGTTTTATTTTAAAGCTATGTCTTTAAATGGTATTTATGAATTAGATCATGATAACGCATCATATGATAGCTCAATGTACCAAGTAACCAACAAGAAACTCAAAATGGATTTGAGTGATTCCTACCTTTGGCATTGTCGCCTTGGACATATAAGCAAGAATCGCATGCATACACTTCAGAAAAGTGGTCTTCTGAATACAAATGAAGATAATTCATTTGATGTATGCGAATCTTGTTTACAAGGCAAAATGACCAAGACACCCTTTAGTGGAACTTTTGAAAGGGCAAAAGACTTACTAGGCATCATACATTCAGCTGTATGTGGTCCTTTTAAGCCGATGACTAGGAATGGTGAAAGATACTTCATTACCTTTACCGATGACTATAGTCATTATGGATATGTGTACTTACTAAGACACAAGGATGAAGCATTTGAAATGTTCAAAGACTTCAAAAGTGAAGTAGAAAATCAACTCAAGAAAACAATTAAAGTCCTTCGTACTGATAGAGGAGGTGAATACCTAAGTGGTGCTTTTCAAGATCATCTTAGAAGTTGTGGAATCATTTCACAACTTACTCCACCAGGAACACCACAACACAATGGTGTGTCCGAAAGGAGAAATCGAACTCTATTAGATATGGTTCGATCTATGATGGCTAGAAGCACATTACCTCTATCATTTTGGGGTTACGCTTTGCTCTTCGCAGTCCGAATACTAAATATGGCCCCAACCAAGAAAGTAGAAAGGACACCTTTTGAAATATGGCATGGAAACCCTCCATCATTATCATTCTTAAGGGTTTGGGGTTGTGAAGCTTATGTTAAGCAATACACTCCAAATAAATTGGAAGTCCGATCTACTAAGTGTATCTTTGTAGGATATCCTAAAGATGATATAGGATATTATTTCTACGATCCAACCGAGCAAAAGGTATTTGTTGCTCGAAAGGGTAAGTTCTTAGAAGCTAATTTCCTTATGGAAGGAACTAGTAGTAGAACAGTGGAACTTGAAGAGGATCAAGAACCACAAGACGATACACGTTTGGTTGATACTAGCACTCAACAAGAGGTTGTTGAAAACGATCAAGAGGTTGATCAGAACACACAAAATGTTCGCAGATCTGGTAGAATTAGTAATCCACCTGAAAGATATGGATTTTTCATGGATGGATGCTACGTGGTAGATTCAGATGAACCAACCACATACCATAATGCAATGTCAAAATCCGATTGTGACAAATGGCTTGAAGCCATGAACATAGAGATGCAATCCATGTATGAAAACCAAGTTTGGGAATTGGTTGTGCCACCACTCAACTCCAAAGTAGTTGGAAGTAAGTGGGTCTTCAAGAAGAAAACAGATATGCATGGTAACTTGGATACTTACAAAGCAAGACTTGTAGCAAAAGGTTTCACTCAAACTCAAGGGATTGATTATGATGAGACCTTCTCGCCTGTGGCGATGCTAAAGTCAATCAGGATATTATTTGCCATAGCTGCATATTATGACTATGAGATCTGGCAATTGGATGTCAAAACGGCTTTTCTTAATGGATATCTTGATGAAGATGTCTATATGGTTCAGCCAGAAGGTTTTGTCGATCCAAAGCATCCTGACAAAGTGTGCAAGTTGAAGAAATCAATCTATGGATTGAAACAAGCATCTAGAAGTTGGAATCATCGTTTTGATGAAGAAATTAAGAATTTTGGATTCATCAAGAACGGTGATGAAGCTTGTGTGTATAAGAAAGCTAGTGGGAGCATCATCACTTTCTTAGTACTGTATGTCGATGACATTCTACTATTTGGGAATGACATTCCAACCATGGAAGGTGTAAAAGCTTGGCTTGGAAGTTGTTTTTCCATTAAGGATCTTGGTGAAGTCGCCTACATTCTGGGAATAAAGGTCTATAGGGATAGATCAAGGCGTTTGATAGGTTTAAACCAAAGTGCATACATTGACAAAGTCTTGAATAGGTTCCAAATGGAGAACTCTAAGAGAGGTTTTGTACCTATTCAAAAGGGGACAATATTGAATACATCTCAATGTCCTAGCTCAAAGGATGAGCAAGAGAAAATGAAAAGAATCCCATATGCGTCAGCTATAGGATCCATCATGTATGCAATGATATGCACCAGACCGGACGTTTCATGCGTCTTGAGCATGACGAGTAGATACCAGCAGAATCCAGGTAACAGTCATTGGATGGCTATTAAAAGTATATTGAAATATCTTAGGAGGACTAAGGATATGTTCTTAATATATGGATCTGGTGAGGAGGAGCTCGTTGTAAAGGGTTACACGGACGCGAGTTTCCAAACCGATCGAAGTGATTCTCGATCGCAATCGGGGTATGTCTTCATTTTAAATGGTGGAGCAGTCTCTTGGAAGAGCTCAAAACAAGACGTGGTAGCATTGTCCACTACAGAATCAGAATACATCGCCGCTTCATTGGCAGCCCAGGAAGCTGCATGGCTGAAGAAATTTATAGCCGATCTAGGGGTGGTCCCTACCATTCAAGACCCCCTAGAGATCTTTTGTGATAACGAGGGTGCGATTGCTCAAATCAAGGAACCTCGTGCGCACCAAAAGACTAGACATATCGAGCGGAGATTCAACTACATAAGGGATGAAGTTGAAAAAGGAAAGATATGTATCCGCCAAGTTCACACAGATCAAAACATTGCGGATCCACTCACGAAGCTCCTTGACAGGGGAAAACATGAGGGTCATACATGTTCCTTAGGACTTCGATATTCTAGTGATTGGATTTGATCTAATTTTGTATTTGGATATTGAAACAATTATTAATTTAACTCTTTTATGGTATTTTGAGTTATGTTTCATATTAGCATGTTTAAATCCGTGAATAAGTTAATTATTCTAAATGTCCGTAGTCGATCATAATTGTGGGAACAAATATGAATGTAAGACTATTATGAACTTGGATTGGTGGATATTCGTTTAGAATGAATATAGAGCAAAGTGTTGCTGCCAAAGTTCATAGATATTTGTGGGATACAAATATTGGACTGGCTCGCTCTCAAATATTGCTGCATGGAATCATTTGTGATTGATCATAAGTAAAATTTTGAGTAAAGGAGAATATCATAGTATCCTCTGACCTGAGATACATATTGGGTCTTGATATTCACCAAATATTATACCTTGACTTTTTCTTCGCTGTTAGTAATATGACAGTACATAAGTGATTGTGAGAGACGTATGTAGTCAAGATGGGATTTGTTCCTCTTATTCGTTGAGAGTAAGATGTCTAAGGCCTGCTAAAGTTAAATCAAACAGAGAGTGATCACTCTATGTCTCTGGATTTAACATGACATCTGTAACGAAAGGATAAATGATAGATTCACCTAAATCATGTTCAAGTAAGGGACTTGAAAGGGATGATGTTATTGAATGGCAAATATAGTCATACGTATTGGGGGTAGTAAACCGTAGTTAGGCGTCATTTACTGCTTGCATCAATCTTCTATGTATCTTGTGCAAGTGGGAGATTGTTGGACTCTGTATGCCCAAGACACATAATAAATTGATGTGGCTAGTACGTTATGATCCAAGTCGAGTCATACCCAATAACAAGCTAGACAAACACTTATATTATTTATTTGTGATGTGATCAAACAAATAAATATTAACACTTACAATATTTAGAAATTGGTTTTCTAAATAATTACACTTGAGAAACCAATAAATTATGTGGATAATTTATTTTGAGAGAATATTTTATTTTGTTATTTAATAGGTTAAATAACATTATAAAAGATTATATAAAGTCTTGCAAACATAGTGTTATATTTTATAAAAGTTATAAAATTAAACAAGACTTTATTTATTATTAAAAAATTGGATTTTTTTTAAATAAAACCCCTTAGGGCCGTCCACTTTGGTGGTCTTCCCAAGACACATGTTGGTCCAATGCTATGACATGCATTTTGCATGTGTAAGAGCTTTTGATTGGGTCTTGTTTTTGGTGATATTCTCTCTAGTATTTTAAATAAAATACATGACCAAAAATTGAAGCACAAGAGCTGAATTTTTGCTCTAAAATTTCGGCCATAAGAGTGTTCTTTCAAGTGTTCATTCTTTGATCTTCAAGTGTTGAATCCTAGCTAAACTTGTGGTGTTTGTTGGAAGCTTGGGGTATACAAGCTTGAGGTCTTCTACTCTTGAAGACAACCATTTCAAGAAGCATCATCCGTTTCATAATCCTTGCACTTCAAGAAGGTAGTTTTCTAAACATCCTATGGTTGTGTTTGATAGTATACATTTCATATATGGATCCGGGTTTTGGGATTTTGCATCTAAATGGTTTTATATCTTATAAAAGTAACATGTTTTAAACTTATTTTCCGCTGCGTTTTTTTATTTCAAATGGATGAAATTACTTTGATGAACATGTTAAAATCCCATCAAAATGGATCCATTCTTATAGGATTAAGGGAAAGAATTTTTGGGATCTTACTTTTCGTGGTAATATGACTTGGGGGTGGAGGAAAATTTTGTCTATTCGGTCATCTATTCGACCGTTCATTTGGTACTTGATTCGTGATGGCCGGAAGGCTAGCGCTTGGAACGACAATTGGTGTCCTAATAGTCCTTTGCGTGACTTTATAACCCCTAGACGTATACATGGGGCGGGGTTTAGCATGCAAACTTCTGTGTCGGAGCTTATTGACCATCAGAATGGTTGGAAGTGGCCGGTTGCTTGGTTTGACCTTTATCCGATCCTGATTAACTTAACGCCGCCGATTCTTGTTCATAATGTTCCTGATAAGCTCACCTGGAAGGATAGACAAGGCAACCTGTCGGATTTCAGCGCTAGAGAGGTTTGGGAGAACATCCGTTCGCGTGGCGAGGAGGTTGGTTGGGTAGATTTGGTGTGGTTTAGTCAGTGTATCCCTAGACACTCGTTTCATTTGTGGCTAGTCATTAAGAACAAGCTGAAAACTCAGGATCGGATGGGAGTTTGGGATGCGGGAAGTGCATCTAATCTAAATCTTATGTGTTGTCCGCTGTGTAAGCATGGTAAAGACTCTCGTGACCATTTATTTTTTCGGTGCTCTTATGCTTTGCAAGTTTGGGACTTGGTTAAAGATATGGCTTATATGGATTCTATTGATGCAAATTGGGACTCCATTATCACTTGCCTTTCTCAACACGCTACGAGTAATTCAGCAGAGAGTATTGTTAGTAAGTTGGTTGGCGCAGCTTCTACTTATTTCATATGGCAAGAAAGAAACAACAGGCTTTTCTCTACTAATCAGCGAAATGCTACTATGATTGCAAATATTGTTCTTTATACGGTTCGTCTAAAGTTGATGACGTTCAAGGCGGGAAGAGGATCAAAGCACCCGCTGCTGTTAGAGAGATGGAAGTTCCAAGTGAAGACTTTAAGCATCGATCCGGGCTAGAGTTTATATGCTTTGAGTTTTATTGTTAGTTGCCATTGTTTCGGCTTCTGGTTGTTTATCTTTTGGTCGGTTTTTTTTGTCTGTGTGGTTTGGTAGTTGGTTTTTGTCTCGTTTGGTTGTGCTAGTCTTGGTATGCCAAGTCTAGCTCTTGTGTGCTTCACCGGTACACTTGTGTGATTCTTTATTCATTATTAATAAAATTCACCGGGGTAACCCTTTACCCAAAAAAAAGACGCATGATGTGATGTGTAAATGGTATTCTTCGGGCAATGCAAATTTTAACTTACTTTGTTGTTCGCTATGTACTCGTGGGCCGGATTCACATGAGCATTTGTTTTTCGAGTGCTCTTATGCGACTCAGGTGTGGGATGGCGTTAAACATAGAGCTGGTATGGAAACGATTGCTAATAATTGGGCACTGATTCTTGATCATTTGGTTCTGCATGTGACATCCTCGAGTGCTACCAGTGTTATTGGTAAACTTGTTGTAGGTGCAGCAGCGTATTTCGTGTGGCAGGAAAGGAATCAAAGATTATTCTCGAGTAGGAAAAGGGGAGCTGATCCGCTTATAGAGCTTATTCTCAGTACGGTTCGGTTGAAGCTCCACACCATGAGATTCAATAGGACGACCCAGATTAATGG
>JARYGA010000591.1:0-42462 GCA_030545235.1 Helianthus tuberosus
TTGATAATCGGTTAATATGTCTTGATTTCGGATATATAATGCATGATGGGTTATGGTATCTTGTGTCTAAATGTGATTCAAACCACTTATGTTGATGAACATGAAACCGGGTTGCACTTGTCATGTAATCGGATTTATATAAAAACCGAGTTTGTGTGTTATGCTAAGTGTTTTGATGCTTGTTCATAATTTGGTAGAATAAGGGTTGTTTGTGTTAGGAACATATGAAGAACTTGATGAATGTGCTTGAATATATGAAGAACAACTTGAATATGCAATAAAAGAGTGTTGAATATTTGAAATCTGCACTGTTTGATCCATTTTGAGTAAATATTAGCCAACAAAACATGTTTAGTGGATAGTACGTAATTCTGCATGAATTCTATTGGATAGTACAATCTGCGAAGGATCAGCAGCTGCTGGGGAGTCGGAACCCCTGGTTGCGACTCGAAATCTCCACGTTGCGACACCAGTTGCGAGTCGAGAACACCTGGTTGCGACACAGGTTACGAGTCCCGTTACGACTCGAAACCTTAGCATGATCAGCCGAAACCATGGTTGCGACATAGGTTGCGACTCGCAACCATCCATGATCAACACAAACAGCATGACCCGCAACCATGCTTGCGAGTCCGGTTGCGACTCGAAACCACGCTCATTGGGCTGGCTTAATTATGGGCCTACGTTAATGGGTCAGGCTTATGGACTTCTGTGTTACTGTTGACGTGTTGTTTGGGCCTGTTATCACGAGCCCAACTGTTAGGGCCTCACACTTAGACTTTGGGTTGTATATGACTGTTAACTGTGAGCTGTTGATGTTAAACATGTTTGCCATAATCAATACCTGTGTACAATACGTGTTGAACATTCGTGCACTGCTTGGCTTGAATCTGATACGAATAATATCTGTGATAGGACCTAATTGATTTCCTGCAATTTGATTAACTTTTCTGTGTTACTGCCGAGCAAACCAAGGTGAGTTCACACCCTCTACAAAGCATGGGATTCCCAGGGGTCGGGAATTGGGGTTAAGGAACTGGGTTCCTCGTCCTCCTTGGGTAGGACAGCAAAGGTTCAGGAATGTAATTCCTCGTCCTCACGGACAGATAACTCGTACTAGACCAAAACTCTATCACGAAGTCCCTCATCTTTGTATCGACTTAATCGCCGAGGCCAATGGCGAGCGGGTCATTAGTTAGATAGCGCTATTTAGGTTTGACAAACCTCACACCGTGCCGCAGAGGACGGGCGTGAACTAATGGACTACTGGCACGTCAATGATGATAGACATTGACAGTTCAGGGCACATAAACATGACTACAGTCAGCAGTCGATATGGTAACGAGTCTAGTATATACATGGGGTAGCCCCCACGGCCGAAATGCCAGATAACTAACACGGGGTAGCCCCCACGGCTGGATAGCCAGAGTAACCGGGAATGAACAAGTCACGTTTTTAAACTATGGGGTAACCCCCACGGCAGGATGCCAGCTAAAGGAAACTGTTTTTGAAACAACTTAAAACGAACACCCAACCGTGAACTCACTCAACTTGTTGTTGACTCGTTACTACATGCTTTGCAGGTCCTTAGGTTTCTTAGCTGGAGCTTGCATGGAGGAGGATCGTTGTGGGACATGGACGATTGTGTGCCATGTTAAACTTTGAACAATTAAACTTATGTTTTGATTTAAGACTTATGCTTCCGCTTGCAACTTAACTATGTTTTGTTTGAACACCAATTGTATTGGGTGGATTTTATAACTACTTATATGCTTGTTCAATATGATTGGTGGCTGGATCCTGGTCAGTCACGCCTCCAAGCGGTAGTACTCCACAGGTGGATTTTGGGGGTGTGACAGTCGGGCATGCCACGTTTGTTCCTTTTCTTGTATTTATGTTAGATTTAGCTGGTTTTTTGCTTCTTTTGTTCATTTGAGCTCATTTAATCCTGAAAATACAAAAGGAAGACAAAAACATACTTTTTCCAACATTAGTACTAAAAAGGGTTAGTTTTATGCCACATTTGATGTAATTTATATGTTGCATTTTGCACACATCAGAGGTAACCCAGGTAGTTCATCAGGAAAGACATCAGGGTATTCAGAGATGATTGGAATGTCTTCAATCTGGGGCACCGGTTCATCAACCGTTACTTGTGCCATGTAGATGACACATCCGTTCTTCTGACACTTGGATGCTTTGAGTAAAGATACATTGTCGGGCAGACCATAATGTGCATCTCCATGAATAGTGACTAATTCACCAGATGGGGTTTTGATGTTTACTAGTTTCTTATCGCAGGCAATTTGGGCTTGGTTATGCGATAACCAATCCATGCCTAGAACTAAATCAAACCCTGCCAATTTCATTGGCAAGAGAGATAGCGGTAAAGAATGATTCTTAATGGATATAAAGCATCCATCAAGAAGAGTTAAAGCGGTTTCTAAGGTACCATCTGCGAGCTCTACCTCATATTTTATGTCTAGAGTTTTAATAGGCAGATTCAGTAACTTACTAAACTTATGATCTACAAAAGATTTATCAGCACCTGAATCAAATAAAACTCTAGCTTAAATATCATTAATGAGGAAGGTACCTGTTATAACGTTCTCGTCATTCACCGCCTCCCTGGCGTTCATCTGAAAAACCCTAGCATTGGTTTTCTTTGCCTATTCAGGATTCTTGGCATTTTTAGGGCAATTAGTCTTGATGTGCCCCTTTTCATTGCAAGGCTTGGCTTGCGAATCCTGATTGCACTTCCCAAATTGCCTTTTATCACAAACTTTGCATCTGGGTTTGTCACCAGACTGACTTTTCTTGAACCCCAAACTACCCTTCTTCTTCTTATTCGACTGATGTGATCGATCATCTTCTCGTTTCCTCTTCCCGTCTTCAGTGATCTTCATTGACCTACTTCTTATCGCGTCCAGAGTCAAAGACAGTGAAAGATCCACAACTGATCTATAAGAAGTAGGCTTAGAAGCCTTGACATTCCCCTTGATCTCAGGGGCTAAGCCGCCAATGAAACGCGCAATGCGTTTTGGCTCTGGAGTAACCAAATACGGGACGAGTCGAGACATCGAGTTAAAACTTGTAACATAAGATCTACAATCCAAATCTCTCATGACCAATGTGAGGAAGTCAGTCTCTACCTTTTCCACTTCATGTTGTGGGCTGTAAGCGTCTTTTATAAGATCAATAAACTCAGCCCAAGAAAGGTTATATAAGGGAATCTTCCCTGTGGATTGCACTAAAGCTTTCCACCATGCTAGAGTGTCACCTTTGAAGGACTGTGACACAAACTTAACAACGTCCTCCTTGGCACACCCACTGATATCAACTACTGTTTCCATCTCATCTAACCACTTCATGCGATCGATAGCTCCCTTTTCCCCAGTGAAATCTCTTGGTTTACAAGAGATGAAGTATTTGTAGGTACAACCCTTGTTGTACCTGGGAGTCTGATTTAGCACGACATTTTGGGGTTCAGATACTTGATTAGATGAATGTGGAGATTCATCCTTTTTCGACGTATGTGATTTCGTGTGGGACTTCGTATGAGTTTTAGACCGAACATTACTCGGTTCTTTGAACATTTCATTCACAGCTTGAGCAACTGCTGTGTTAATCATCGCTTGTAATTCAGCGCCAGTAACATTTATTCTGTTATCATTATTGTGTCACACCCTGACCCTCAGCGAAAAGGTTTTAGGGCATGATGATTGCCCATAGCTCATGACAACTAATTATTGTTTCAATATTTAAAGCATAACCATATAAATAGTCACATAACATATAATAGTCAAAATTGTTCATACACTGTTCAAAACAAACATATCGAGATTTCAATTTAATTTCCTAAGGCCCATGCTACGTGTCCACATCACTTGATCATCAACTTTGAAAACCTGCACCACGTTAGAAAAATATATTTTTGGGTCAATAAATATGTTGGTGAATAAATTCCTCCGTTTTATATAAAACAGTTTTATATTTATTTCTTTAAAAAAATATTTTTAACATGCACCTCAAGGTTAGTGTGTAAATGGTCTCATATCATCAACATAGTCAACATATCCATAAATCCCAAATTTACCAAACAAGAATACACAATCAAATAACAACACAAACAACCAAAATAAATAGACTCCTGATAATAGCGTGCATTAGGCTCAAGCCCCGAGGAGCGAGTCTAATACCGTTGGCGATACTAGGCTACAACCCATGGTCGTGGGGAACCTAGTCAGCCGTGGATCCACTAGACACAATAGCATGTTATAGACTTGACATCAGATAGCATATAGAATAATAGAATACACATAAGACGTTCACATAATAACACTTGATCATAGCATGTTAAGTAAATCGAAAAGTGTAACGTGATGCACTCCAAAATTTGAAAAGTTAAAAAGGGGAAAGGTGGAAGAAATTGCTCACAGGTTCGAAGAGACGTTCCACAAGAATTAACGCACGAACTGGAATATGTGGAATTCTAAGATAATAACCGCATTGTAAATAACAGACATACTAAACGAAAGGATAACCTAATGATTTTAGGAAATTGGGTTCTCCTATTCGGGGGCTTGGAAATATATAAAATTATATTCGTTTAACAAAGAAATAAGCAAAATAATAATTGTATATGTTCTAAAATTTATTAATATGTCAAAAATCATAGAATTGCTATTTTAATGGTTTTAAATATTTGATAACGCCAAATGATTAAATAAGTTCATCAAGTTCATAAAAAATTATATAGATTCAATTGAATATTCATCCCCAATTTTATTTTAAAATAATAATTTCATAATGGGATTTATTTGTCTAAACCATTCCACCAATTATTTAGTTATATAATCATAAAAAAAGTATAGAAAATCCATAATAATTTTACAACCATCATATAATCTGTAAAAATCAGTAATACTATTTATAAAAATTATTTATTATAAACTTGTATATATTTTTAAAGGATTAAAATATATAAACATGAGTGGTGCAAATTAGATCTAAAAATTCCCAAAAAAAAATTAAGGAAAGTTTCTATAAAAAATTACCTAGTGTTTATATAATCTGGAATAATCAACAAAAATATTTATTGAATTTATTTAAGACTATCTTGTATTTTTATTTGATTTAACTAGCGATTAAAATATATATAATTCACCAAAATTCCAATTTGACATCTAAAAATTCCAAAAATTTAAAAATAACATTCTAATATGATATGTAACAACATTATACTTTCAATTTCATCAAAACACTAGTCTAAATCAAAAAGCCCCAAATTCTATGCATGAAGAACCCTAATTTCTACTGAAATTAAAATCGGATACATTAGCCTTCGTTCACTGAAATTGATAGAGGGCTTTTGTATAGAACAAAAAATTAAGCAAGTTGGGCTTTGGAATCACCTGAAAACGTTGAGAATTAAAGGTGATATCGTCTGCACAAGTTACAAGCCCTAGAATGTTCTTCGATTAAATTCGCGATGTAGAGGTGATGAAATGGAATGATTCCAGTGGGTTTTTGCATCGTTTTAACCGTAGACTGTAATGGTACATGATTGGTGTTTTGATTTTGTATGGAACAGAAAAACCCAAATGATGTATACATACGCGATAATGAACGTACGAATCATTACAATACTACATGAATTCATATAAACCACAAACAATTGATCAAATGGAACGATTCAGATGACCAAGGCGAGTTTCATGATGTATTTAATTGCAACAATCAATACAAATTTACGTATTATAATCGTATACTCGTTTCAGTTCGCAAAAGGCATTAGTAAAGAATTCAGGTTGTAAAATGCGATTAAGTATAATCTAATAACGCATAGTTAACAAAAGACATAAGTGGGAGAGTGGTTGTATACGTGTGTTGATTGTTCCCACGGTGGAGACTCGGATTCGAATCCCATCCCACTATTTTTTTTTATTAAGTAACTCGAACAGTTGTTTATATTAAAGAAGATATATGGCTTGTCACTATCTGATGTGTAGGTCAGTTGGTTAGCTATCTATATTTGCTGTGGGTGTACCCAGGTTCGAGTCCAACCCCACACCCACATTTTTTCTTTTGAGTTAATTATTGTGTTCGTCCCTGTGGTTTGTCAAAAATCACTATTTCGGTACATTAGTTTAAAAATTGCGATTTCAGTTCCTGTGGTTTAACTTTCGTAACCATTTCAGTCCAGTCTCTGGCACCACAACCCCACCCTCTTAATGTCTGGCGACCCATTACCCCACCCCAATTAATATCTTCCTAGCAGCATCAATTAACATGATAACTTTGAAAAATAATGCTTGGCTAGACATTTTCTCATTCTAAAATCCAAAATTATAAATAATGTCAGACTTCTACTTCTACTAGTGGGAATGCCCGCGCATTGCGACGGGTGTCCCGATTGATATCAATTTCAATTATGATGTCTATTACGAACCACAATCCATTCCGGGGTTCTAACATTTATTTCCATTCAACAATAGCTACAAGATACTTTCAATGCACAAAACCTTCCGACTCATTTTCTTTAAAAAAAAATAATAATAATTAATTCCAACTTAAAGAGAAACATGTCAAATTCGTAAAATATATATTCATCTTAAAAGAAAACGGGTCAATATATGATCTGAAAATAAAAATGATTGAATAAACGATGGAAATGTTCAGCAATTTATTAAGAAGCAAACATGAAAAAATAAGTTTGGCTCATGAACTCTTGTGGCTTGCTAGCTCCACCAACTCACCACTAAGCATCAATAGCAAGTGACTCTCTTCAAAGTACATATTAAGCGTTTTAGCCTAAGATTGGCTCACTGAAATTGATACTTCATTTTTTCACCGTTCCACTAAGACTACTCGAACATTCGGAAATTTCTATAAACAATTTACCCTTTGATGATGTGGTTCAACATGAGCCTATACTACGCATTTTAGAATGAGCAGCGGCTTCTGAATTCAAGCATCATCGCTAATCCAATGTGCAATCAAGAAACAGAACAATTTTGTGGGGATTTTTTCGATTGGTGCGGTGTGGGTTCTATTCCTTCGATGGGTTTCTGTCTTCATTTGTTCCGCTAGTCTCAGTCTCAATCGTCATGTTGTTCAGGGTTAGGATATGCATGTTACAGTTAATGACAACAGATGACAGATTCAAGTCGGTTGAAATAGGGCCAAACGATATTTTTCCAAATCGAACATTCGATAGTTAATTATGTTAGGAAGTCTAAAAAGGCATGTTGGGGCATTACGTAAATAAAAAATCACTTGTTTAAGACACAGCAGGTCAAGTGTAATACACACAAAACAAATGAAAAGAAAAAGGCAAGCAAGGCTATATTTGTCACAAGACTAAAAGCATCAGAATATCATATTACTTAAAGACACCAATAGGCCCAGGCAATGCGCATCAAAACCGTCTTGAATGCAGCAAGGCACACTGACCAAATGTAGTTTTAAAGTCTGAACCAGCCAAAAAACAAGTCTAAAATAGCATGTGTTCAAACATTCTCCAAACTCTCACACATTTCAAAACATTAGCACTTAACAAACCAAGAAGAAGCTACAATATCAGTTAATACTTGAGATATCATTCATATAAGACTAAGAGAAAGGTCAAACTCAACATCATTACACCACATTTGAACAAGATACATATTTTCTACTTGTTAAAAATTAAAATCCTTACTTTCTTGCACATGAAAGGTACAACAACTTGAGGAGTAGAACAACGAGGGCGTGCAAGCCATAATGAGCTCAGAGCTCGAAGCCGAGAGGAATAGTCGTTTATGGCAATGAGTGCCCGAGCTGATTGGCGTGTCAACATTATCCTATGCATTTGTTGCAAGGTTTGTTGAGTCAAATTATTAGCCTGGTAATAACAACGCTGAACTATGTTAGTATTGAATTTGAATCCGGAAAGTGATTAATTCGGGTGATGTTTGGATGGTAAATCCAAACACAGAAGAATTAAGCTAACCTGTCGAATGAAGCCCTCTAGTGTTCCTAGTTTACCCATAGCCATGGCCATCTGGCCCATGTAATTGGCTATGTTGCCCGACGAATTTGAGGAGACAAGAGAGCATGCTATTGTCTCTGCTAGAGACTGCTGCAATGCTTCCATGCCCTGTGACAAGGCATCCTCTGCCTGCTGAGATGACTGCTGTAGGTTCCCAATTGCCAATAATTGTTGTTCCGTTAAAGCGTAAGCCTATACCAACAGCAGATAAAAAGCTCAATACCAGTCGACGCAGTTATAGTTAATTCCACTATACCTTTCCATTAACTATTACAGTTGTATGAAATTAAGAGAGTAGTGACCTTACAAATGAATTTGGGGTCTGTCTCTCCATGTACACACATACCATGTATGATCTTTATTCTGTTAACCTAAATACACCCATAACCTAGAATATCATAGAACACACCATATTAGTATAAACTAAGCGAGAGCAATCACCTTTTAAAAAACTATGACAATGTTCAAATGTTCAGAACTATAAACATTATAATTACTTTAAAAGCATTCAATAAGTAAAAAAACTTCAATACTTTTCCATCATAAAATACATATTATGTTTATGTACTCACATCCCACAATTCAAAATGGTCTTCACCATAACTAAATCTGAACAGGTAATTTGAAACAATTAGACACCATATTTCCTATACTTGTGGCAATTGTTTTGCTGCTAAATAGTTTCTAGTGATACCATTCTCAGGTAAATAAATAATGAAAGATCATATACCATCTAAAAATATTAAATAGCTCCACCTCCTCCCCAAATCTTCCATTTCACACAATGATCACGGTATAAAAAAGAGCAGAAATTCATATTGTAAGCTTATGATCTATTATTATAATCAAAATATCAGATGTTGAAGAATTCTGACCTGTTTCCAAAACATGGAAGTTTCAACGATTGATAGCTCCAATTTTGTTGCACAAAGTTATATAAAATCAAGTAAAGCATCATTTATAACTTACATGTAATGTAGAAAACAAGATCAATATATTGACAAGTTCTAGAACAATAACTAAACAAGAACTGAAACAAGATTGGGAACAAGAATAGAAACAAACCTGCAAATCGGTTCGGGTTTCTCAGAAATTGGTGTTAACCTTCGATTGATCGTCATTTGTTTTTCATCTCCGGTTCTTCATCGTCCGATTGGAGGGCGATGGAGGAAGCTAGGGTTCCAGATCGAGAAGTGAGATTGAGAGAGTGTAAATGTGAAGATCAACTTCGACTTATCAATTTCTTACATTCAGGAACGGCAATGAGAAACAAAGGACTGGGGGTAAAATTGGGATAAAGGGATGAAAAATTGGGGAACAAGTCATGGCTCTTGATCTGCCATCTTAAAAATTGTAGGTGAAATTACATTTATAGACATGGGAAATGCTTTATAAAGGTCTATAGACTAAAGCCATGGTGGGTCGAACCGTAAAATCCAATTTAAGTCCATATGTCATACAACAATAAAATCATATAAATCCAATAATAAAATCATATAAGTCCATATTTAATTAACACAAGGGCAATTTAGGTATTTCATTAAAAACTTAACGGTAAAATAGACGGTGTTAGGAGACTGGACTGAAATGGATACAAAAGTGAAACCACAAGGACTGAAATAGTGATTTTTGACAAACCACAGAGACGAAAACAGTAATTAACTCATTTAGATATCTTTTAGTTTTTTTATTAATAAGGGCATTATGGTCAATTCGTGTGTACTTAACAGAATAAATGGATGGGGTTAACGGAGGTGGACTAAAATGGTTACGAAAGTGAAACCACAGGGACTGAAATCGCAATTTTTAAACTAATGGACTGAAATAGTGATTTTTGACAAACCACAGGGACGAAAACAGTAATTAACTCTTTTCTTTTAAAACCTCTTTATCACTTTCAGAAATTTACAATTCAGTCCTTGAGTTTATATTCTCAAGAATTACAGCTTTAGTCCCTATGTTTTATAACTACACCAACCTTGAGTCCCAACTACGTTAAGTGGTTTCTTTTATAAAAACAAACGGTGTTAACCGAGTTGACTAACCTAGTTAGTTGATTTGCTTATTTATAGCTTCCCTTAATTACAAAATAACCCCCTTACCTTGTAACTTTGATATTTTAACAATTTTCACCCTTTTTTCATTTAAACCTTGTTTTAACTACCATTTATAACGTAGTTAGTTAATCCCTTTTATAATTTTTAAAACGATCTAACTAGGGTTCTCTTATAACCTCTATTTAATTTCGGTTTTAATCCGATGTAACATGTGACGATTTATGTAATAATAAATATTATAAATCATAAAATTTATTAAAAATTCTTATTTGTAGTTAATTGAAAAGGGTCCGTTTTTTACAATCCGGGTCGGATTTCGGAGGCACGTTTTTGGCGGATGTTACATATTGTTTCCTACCACCGGATGACTATTAGCTTCATCGGAGCCAGCCATGATTGAATACTAAAATCAAACAATAATGTTTTATTTAGATTATATAGTAAATCATCGTACTTGATGATTAGATGGCCATGGTATTAATAAACCATATATAGACCATTTATGATAGTAAATCAGATTTTATTTGATTATGATTTTCCTGGGTTACAATTGAAGCATTATTGGCAATCGAATAGGATATAATCCTTTTTATTTATTAGACAGTGAACATAAGTCACAGCTGTCAGTGTCATAAAGACATTTTCATGTCGCACAAGGGCTTGTCTCAAAGGACATTTAGATGGCACAAATGGCCTAGTCACAAGGACAATTTAAGGGTTGAACATAGTTCATCGCCTTTTTGACAAGAAGTTTATAAAACTATCTTTGTCTTGAACACCTATTAGCCCGTAGGCAAAACACCTTAAATGGATGTTTTGGTGTATACATCACATTGATGTTAATAGCCATGATTCATATTAATCACATAGGCTATGTAGGTGGCTTGGAAAGATCCAAGTACTTTTTGGAAGGCTAGTGTGGTCTCTCAAGTCACACTGCTAGGAGTGTTAACATGTTTCTAGATGTTAACAAGGAGTTATTGTCTTAAGAGGGTTACACCATTATAGCCATTTATATTATGGCTAGGTCATACCTTTAAGAATTTCTCTTGAAATTTCCTTGGCAGGTCAATTTAAAATTCAAATGATAATTGCAGGTTGATGTAACAAAGTACACATATAAAATCTCAAAGAAACTCCATTAAAATACTAAGCGATTACAAGAAATGCCCTAAACGGGTCTTGAAATAACAAACTGTCCACACAGGGACTAAGTACAGAATCAAATGTCCACGTAGGGACTTGATTGAAATTACAATACAAAATAAAGTAAAATAAACTCCTATTTCTTCTTGCCCTTTATGAAATTCGCAAGACCTTTAAGAAATTTGTTGTGCTTTTTCTCGCGTTCCTCCGCTTTTTGCTCAACCTGATCTAACCTCTGTAAGATTTGTTGTGTTTGCTGGTGTGGAGGTGGAGGTTGTTGCTGATAAGAAGGGTATTGATACCCTTGCACGGGATACCCAGATGGGTATGTTGGAGGGAACGGTGAGGGATATAGGGCGTTAAAGTGAGCTGCCTCAAGATATGGATCCTGGGCAGGAGCTTGGTACTCATAACCAGTAGGAGTCTGATATTCAAACGGGTTATACCCAGACGAACCTGGGTAAGTTGGTATCGGGTTTTCATAACCCGTTGGCGGTGGCGGTGGTGCATAAGTAGCTGACGGGGGATCATTATCCGGCACCGCGTGAGAAGGTCCGCCCATTTGTGGATCTTCGAGAATAGGAGGGTATGTGCTTGAAGCTTGTGGGGAACTAAATCTAGGTCCCCCTCTCACGGACATCCGTGCAGTTCTCTTTCGCCTTGGTGGCTCGGGAGGTGGTTGCGGTGGTTGTTGAGGTGGTTCCTCAACAGGTAAAGGCGGTGGAGTAACCGCTTGAAGATACGGATTCCTCCAATGGAGGTTGTGGAGAGTTATGAAAAGATGGGGTAAATTCCCATTGGTACGTGTTCCACATTTCGGCCCATGAATCGGGGCCTTGATACGGCAATCCTTGATAAGGAGAACCGCTAGAGATACTGATGGGATGAGTTGGTGACCCGGTTGGCGGCTCTGGATCAGGATCATCATCCATCTCCATATCTTGGGAGAAATGGTCCTCGGGTCCTAAAGGATTATAACCTAGTGGTTCGTTAATATAATCGTTTGGGTTAAATTGGGCCGAGGAATAAGTTGAGTCAGAATGGTGAAAAGAATGAGAGTGTAAAGAGTGGTATGAATGATGTGAATGGTGTGAATGTTGGGAATGGTGAGAATGTTGGGGCTCGTCTTGAATAGGCGGCCCAAAGGAAGGGTGAAATGAAGGTGATGTACTTAGCGAGACGGATCGCCTCGCAGGTTGCAAGGATTGCCTCCAATCATCATTCGAATCGGAGGTGCTAAAGGACGCAGATGGAGTGCGTCTATGTGAGGGTCCAGTTTGGCTAGACGATCCTCCCCTCATTGGACCTTTTCCTTTTCCTTCACGTCCTCTAAATCTTGGGGGCATTTTGATTAATAAACCTGTCAAAACAAGTAAAGCAAAACATAAACAACAAAAGGAAGATTAAGAATAATCCTAGGTCATTTGCCTAGACTCAGAAGTCTAAGGAATGTGCTTATTGTGTCATTGAGATTAAACACAAAAGGCTAGTGTTTAATTCACTCAATGTTGGCTCTGATACCAACCTGTCACACCCAGATATTTCCACATATAACCGGTGGGCCCGGCGGGGAGTATCGTGACGTAGTTGATATCATCTTAGTCAATGTACACAATATAATAGCACAGCGGAAAGCTTGGTAGATAATTACTATTACAAACCATAATGTCCGAGTGTCCAAATTAAAGAATATACAGACTGGTTGTAATAGAGATCCACAGGCAGATCATAAAAACACAATACAAGTAACTGAAATATACAGATTGGTTGTAATAGAGATCCTCTTATTTGACACCAAGTAGCTCCAGCCTAATTTCGAGAGGTACCTGTCACTTAGTCTTTGGAAAATACGTCAGTTTTCACTGGTAAATACAAATTAACTGACTCATTTGAAAGATTTTATGAAAATTGATTTAAGTGCACAAAGCACAAACCGTTTATAACTTGGGACAATTTTTATATAAAATCTTGTATACAGTTTTACATGTTTGTCATACACATGGGGCCGGTTTGGAAGTCGGTCATGAATAACCTACTCACCACTATAAAACCCATAAAGGAGTTATCCCCAACATGTGGGTTATTTAGCATTTGCATCTGTCAGGTGTATGCCTACACCCCATGCATAGGTCGTGGCCATCTTTAAATGAAATGAGCCGAGGATATCCAGGACATGGTCGTTAACCCCCAATGCTTATGTTATCAAACAAAATAGATTAAAACGGGTTATGCAATTTAATAATCACAATCCGATTAAATGATTTCATACCCGACCAAGCGGTATTATTATACCGTATCCCAAGTCCGTATAGGAAAATGCTAATTTACGTAAACTAGCTACATAAACCGTACCGAACGCATAAAATGCATAACGGGTAACCAAATGAATTATATACAGGTCTCATATGTTAATATGCTTAAAATATGATAATACATCAGAAGGATGATAACATATATGTCCAAAAAGTATTTAAAACCAATTTAAGTCCCGTAGGGGCATTTTGGTCATTTTATCATTTATAAAAGAGGTTTTATAGTAAACTGATATTTTGATCTTAAGTAATCAGTAAAAATATTTATTTTATGTTGTTATAACAGTAAGATATCATACATATGTGTGAATTACCATTTATGGCCAAACTATGCCCCGGAAGGGCATTTTGGTCATTTCACATATGCTTTTAAGGACATTTTTGGAAGTCTGAGTTCATGACTTATACCTACTGTAATAATATTAAAATTCATTTAAAATTTTCAGTAGGTAACAAGTCTTAGGTGCTAATTATGGTTTTAAACCATACTATGCACCTAATTAGCGTAAAAGTTTATAATTGACGATATTTAAGATGTTTATATGTTTCTGAGATTTTGAACAACCTTGAATGCTTAAAATATTTTATTTTTCATATCAAGTCAGTAGCAAAAGGTTTGGTATGCTAATCACATGTAAATCTCATTTTATTAGTTAAAAGGGTATTATCGTCAACTAAGGAATTTATACAAGAACTCCAGGTTATGGTCTTTTTATAATCTGACCCAATATTCCAAAAATCCCTAAAAATAATATTTTAACAGTAGGTAATGAGTTTTAGGTCGAAATCCATGTTTAAACATGCCTTATGCAAGATAGCGCAATTTAATTAATAAAAAGTTTCAATTTACGATATCTTGCATAACTTTAGTTTGAGACCAGAAACTGATGTCAAATTTACTTGACATACTTATATATCAGTAATGAAACTTTTTGTCCTCTCACATTTTCAAAATTCTTGTTTATATGACATAAGGGCAAAACGGGCATTTATAAGCACAATAACGGAAACTAGCATATAATTCATAATACTAATGACCAGGTAATATAACCTCAGGGGGTTATACTATAATATAATGTGGTCCTAATGGAAGCTTAAAACATAGAATAATTAAGCTTAATCGGGTCAGAACTGAAAGTCAAAACAAAAGTTAAGCTTTTGCGTCTTTCGGTTGCGAACCGACCCTAAACTCATAATTGTCGGGTTGAACCTGTTTAAACATGTTCTAATAGTAATTACTAAGTTATTAGAGTGTTCAAATTTAATTTATAACCTCTGCATTATTACTTTTAATTATTATTTAAAATTCTATCCAATTTGACTTTTTAATTAAATCGTTTGACCCGACAATTAACTAAGCAAACGAAATAATTAGGAGGTGCCCTTTTAAGGGGTTAACACCTACCTAATTATGGTCATATAACCATATTCAATTCGAATAATGGCTGGACCATTTGAGTTTAAACCGAAGGTCAAAGTCAGATTACGATAACTTTGACTTTTCGGTTTTTAATTTATAAAACTGAACTAAAGAGAGGGCTAAGGCACTTACAAAGGGTCCTAGCAATCTTTTCTACAAGTATAAGCTCCCTTTTTGGTCAGAAACCTCTAGAGTTGAGAGTAGAGAAGATTTGAGTGATATGAGCAAATGAAATGGTTCATTTGAAGGCCTATTTATACTTGAAGACCATGAATCCAGATCAATACAGGTGTTATGGGGATGTTTAGGATCACCCCAGGTGTCCTAGTGGTATTATAAAACCGTCAACAAGCTCCTGGAATCGATTTGGTAGTGTTTGACACGGTGTAACATCAGAAACCTGCATCTGTCAATATTTTGCTGAACTAGGCATCTCTCGCGGGCCACGTAGGACTCAAGGGGAGTCTTCGCGCCCCGAGACCACCTTAAGATCAGGTGAAAATTGTTTTGAGTTTGGCAGTTTCAGTCCCTGGTCCTTTATAACTTTTGTATCTATCATTTTAGGCATAAAAGGCCCTTGTAGTTAGTTTGTGGAGGATCATGGGAGTATAACCAAACTCCGATAGACCCGGTTTCGTTAAACGATCACCGATATCATAAGTTTCTTAATATTGACGCTTTTAACCCAAGTTCTTGAAAACTTGCATAACGATCTCGAAACCACGTGAAATTGATATCACTTATTCTTGGGAGTATATTTGAATATTACGAAGCCTCAGGTTCGTTAAAAGGTCACTCAGAGGTAAGAATTAACATGTTAATCCTTCGATTATTTTCGCAAACGTCTTCTTATATCCAAATAATTACTCGTTTAAGAATATATTCTTCGTATATGGTCATTCACAGGCACAAGTTTGGCATGTTGACACTTTTAGCCCCTTCGGATACATATTTTCATCGTTTGTCAACTTTAGTCCTTCAAACTCAATCTTTCACCTGATTGGGGTTTTGGACACGTGTCTTCACATAGTTGGACACGTTTTTACATAGTGTTACAAAGAGGTTGGAGATAAATGTGGGTTATATTTGGGTCATGGCGGATAGTCCATATCAGGGTCTTTATGGAAGCAGCCTCTCTATCATTAGGGATAAGGATAGATGTAAGTTTTGTCTATATCTCATAATTCCTAGACACTTCTAATAACTTAGCTATGTGCGGATTTAACTGAGTACAGTTGTTCTTGTTCTATATGTTTCATAGTGTTTGAAGAATTCTTTTTAGGTTTGTCATCTTTATGAATTTGAAACCCACAACCAAGACACATTAGGATTTAAATTTTAGTTATCTGATTATTTTTCTCTTTTGATGATGTAATTCATGAATGTTTAGGTGTCAATATTAAAACATTTCAAATTGATGGAAAATGATTGTTTGGATTTATGTAGTGATTACAAAAATGATCATTGTTAGTTTTAGTTTGTAGAACTCCTTTTTTGTATAATGATACATTTTTTAAGAAATAACATCACCCAAAAACAAAATGGTGCATGTACTTGAGATCTTTAATAAGAAAATGTTATCCAGAATCTGGAGTGCTACTTAAGTTGGATTTACACATTTTTAGCAGTCAAATCAAAGTACTCATTGCAATGGATGTCTTAACTAATGTCTTACAATTGTAAAACAACCAAAACCCCAAAAATGTATGTTAGAAGTTTAAAAGCTAAAGCTAAACCTAAACCTAGTATTAAGGAGTGTATAAGGTGTTGTCTCCCAAGTGGTTTGTGTCTTAACGTAATAGACATTTGTAGAATATTTAGGATTGGATTTAGTGGGATTTTGAGTTTGTCATTTTAATTAAAAATGTGGTGGATACTAGACATCTCTCTCTAGTAGTTGTTAGATGTCCTATAACCTGTCATTAATCCCTTACCATTGCTATTATAAGTGTTAGTTTGTAAGGCCCTAAACCCTGGAGACCTCAAAACTAGTAAATTTCATAGCATACATAATTCTTAAACTGTAAATTTCATAACCCATGGCAGCGAAAATATTCAACATACATAATACGAACAATACAAAAACATAACTCGAATCCAATAGTTCAAACAAAACCACATAACTAGGGATGTCGATCCACAAGATGGTGGGTAACCTCATAACCACTCGAGGGCGGTAACCATATCACCTGCCTATACCAATGTAACCTTACATGCATGCTAAAACGTCAGCAAAAGCTTTGCTTAGTGAGTTCTAATAGTTTGATAAAATTAAAATCATAAAATATTAACCTTTCCTTTATACCTTTCAAACATCATAACCTAGTCCTTGTACCCTAACCATTACCATTTTTACAATCCTTGCCTGTAATCAATACAGGTTCTTAACGTTCCTTCCAGTAACACTTGCAGGAATTTCCATTTCATTTACCTTTTCTCATATGCTTGTACATATCATTAAACATACAACCGTTATTTACACTTTTGTTTTTTTTTTTCAGAAACCATTAATGTTCATATTTTGGAATAGATCATTCCTTGTTTAAATCATTCTTTTTAATATATATATATATATATATAGGAACGGGATCATGAGAAAACGCCCAAAAGTGTTAGAACGGTGAGAACGCATCCTGACCACACATGGTGCGAGATATAATTAGGGCGTATGGGCTTTTTTGTCATTTTATCTTCCGCTTTTCCAATTCCGCTTTTCACAATATTGATTTATTTTTGGGGTTTAAGATTTTTTGGCGTTAACAAACTTCAATAATTATATGGCGTTTTAATGGTTTCATTGTATTAACATTTTGGCGTTTATAGCGTTTTTCAAATCTTGTGCCATTGGAACCCAAGGGGTTAGAATATTTATCTGAATGGCTTCATCCATACTAAGTATGGCCAGGACTTTTTAGGATGACACCCCATTGTTTGTTCTTAGATTCAAAGGCATTTAGACAAGATGGCCCATTGTTCTATTATTGTTTATATACATTTTGGCGTTTGTGGTATCTTGGTGTTTTACAATCGGAAAATTATAATACAACCACATGGAAAAAAAATAGAAGCGAAAAAAATAAATTAAAAATCCTAATCGAATCTCTCTTCACAATATTCACTGTGATCAGTCTCTCTCTTCTTTAATACTACAAGAACTGTCACAAAAATATATAACGTTTTATGTAAAACTTAACAAACCCATCGGTTTGATTATTTTGCCTGCTCGTCTGTTGAAGTGGCTTTTGTGAATATTTGGGGACATAGATCTATGACGTGTGGGTGGGTTTTTCGCTTTGATCTTCATCTTTATAATCATCCCACTCTTTAGTGTCATTGATCTCTTCTCCTCATTCAAGCCTTCTTCAAGAACAAAGAACACAAAATGACATATGACTGATGTAATACCCCGAACCTTAATGTACTGGTTATAAACATATGAATTATGTAATTTATATTTCATATATTGTTGAAAGAGTAAGATGATTGTGTGAAAGGAGAAATATCTTGACAAGCCTTGGCTAATATATGAGACCGTTTAATATTAATAATTAAATATATTATTTTTGAACTTACTCCGTTTTTAATGAAACTTAGGTTAAAACGTAGATAAAAATATGCTCGTTCTAATGACATATTCGTCGTTTTATAAAATGTCATATTTTAAAAGTTATACGAGAAAAACGAGTGAAGCAGCTGAATTAATATATATAAGCAAGCAAGTTAGCAGGTCAAGAAGGCAGGTAGGCACGTCAATTGCATCCCACATCGACCAGAAAGGGTTTTCAGGTGCTTGCTTGCTTACTTTAAATAAGAGTCTCAGTAGTTTGTTTAGGTACCAGTTTCTTTAACGGAAAGGCTCTAGTATAGAGAATCCCGAGTATACGATACCCCGTTGGGTGTTGTTAATAGTCGTTTTTGGAGCGCGAGTAGGAGCAGGAGTAGGGAAACTCTACATCAACGTGCCGTAGATAGTTTTAAGGTATGCTCTCGTTTACGTCTATATTTAGTTATTTATTATTTAATTTTAGTAGTTCATAGGAGTATTATTATTAGTAGTAATATTATTATTAGTAGTAGTAATGTTAGTATTATTTTTAGGTACTAGGGTTATTGTCAGGGGTGGGTATTGGGTAGCCTAGCCTTAGTTAAGCATAGACTGATCAACCATGCTTAAACAAGGCAGCACTAACCAATATCCAACCATGATAATGACTAGTTAAGTGTACCTTTACCCAACCTAGGATTATGTAAGTGTGTCAGGACCTTGAGACATAACCCAGTCGTACTAGCGGCTGTTAAGCAATTACTAATCAGGTGAGTCATCATACTTGTCTTTTAAACTGTGATTGTATACTCGTCCATAACTGGTAATAATGAGAATGCTGCATTATGCATGTGTCAGTAGGGGTATATGGGATCCTATTATGCTTAATGAGGTGTGTCACTCTGGGAAGGGTAATAAGGTGTTGTACCCACAGGCACTTCGTGCTTATAAGGTCCAGCGACACACACTCATACCTATGTGACGGCCGTAGGGGGACACAGCTGGAGGACCAGTATGTCTCTTGTACGGTGGGTTGTGACAAGTCAAATGTGACCTATAAGGTTCAATGAGGCCCAACCTGACTATAATGTGGTCACATGCCCATATTGTGTATGCATATAATCTAAACTGTGGTCTGTCTTTATAAAAATTGTATAGTATGAGCTCACCAGTATATATCTGACGTCGTTTTGAGTATACTCATCTCAGGTGAGTCATGAGGAAAGCTATAGGAACTACTTGACAGTTGTGGAGTTTTAGAAGATCAAGGAGTTCTTAGTTTCCAAAAGTTTGTAAATAAATAAAGTGTTGTACTCAGACTATTATAAGTTTTAATGAAAGTTTAGTTTGTTTCCGCTGTAAGTGTATCAATTGTGCACAATCACCCGGGTTACGGGGTGGGTGTTAGAGTTGGCATCAGAGCCCGAGGTTTTAGCGAATTAGGTATTGCAGCAATGCCTAAGCTTTAACCAGTAGTTCTCTAAAGATTAATAGCACACTCAGACTAGGCCAAATAACATGTTCTCAGGAAAAGTACTTGCATAGTCAATTGAGTGACGCTAGAAGAAGTAAACTATGTTGTGCCTTTTTATTTGCTATATATATATATATATATACGTATATATATCTCTATGTGATGTATATAGTTGTTATATTATAATGATGTATCATACATACTAGTAACTCTTTATACTCAAATTCCTATAGGAAGGAGACAATGTCTGAACATAGAGATGAACAAGGGTTTAGAAATAATCAGAATAACAGAAGGAGAGAGGAAGGTTCTTATAGGACTCGAACTCCCTCTCACAGTGTCAGGTCCCAGTCTAGTACAAGCATGCGTCTAAATACTGAGGATATCCACAATATAGCTGTGGAAGTAGCTAAGGTAATGAAGAATGCACAAACCGGTAATGTTAACCAATCTAGAGAACGACATGAAGAAAGCTCAGCAGCCTCTACACCAGTACAAAGGGAAGGAATGGGCGAAAGGAAAAACACTATTGCAACCATGCCACTAGAAGGAAAAGGTGAATATTCCAAATCAAAGGAATGTACTTATAAGCACTTCATGTCCTGTAAACCTCAGTCCTTTGACGGAAGAAAGGGAGCACTAGAAGCTCAAGACTGGCTCAACATAATGGAGTCAGTATTAGACATATGTGAGTGTGATGACCGCAACAAAGTACGGTTCGCCGTACATATGTTTGAAGCTGAAGCCCTTCACTGGTGGAACATTGTGGTCCGAACAGAGGGAAAAGAAAAGGTTAAGGAGATGAAGTGGGAGGAGTTTATTCATAAGTTTCTTGCTAAGTATTGTCCTCCCAGTGAGACTGAGCAACTGGAAGTGGAATTCTTTCAGTTAAAAATGGGAAATAAAACCTATCGAGAGTATGTTTCTCGTTTCAATGACATATCTCGCTTGGTTTCTTATTTAGCATTGACCGAGGAACAACTGATCAGTAGGTTTATTTGGGCTCTACCCTCTGAAATGAGGGTGTTTATCAAATCCAAATCCCCCAAGACTTTTGTAGAAACTGTTGAGGCTTGCGCCGTCATGGCTGCCGAGATGATTCCGCGACAGGCTGAATCTCCCGCACCAAAAAGGAAGTGGGAAGAAAGAAAGGGGGACACCCGAAATAACAACTTTAAAAGGACTAAAACATTTCCTCAATGTCAAATTTGCAAACGCTTTCATACGGGGGAATGTCGTTTTCCTTGTCCTAATTGTAAAAAGACGGGTCATGCTCTTCAAAAATGCAAGGAAAAGAAGAAGTGTTTCGGATGTGGAGACCCTAACCACATGAGATCCGAATGTCCCAAACTCAAAATAAATAATAAGGCACAACCAAATCAGCCAAGACCAATACAGACGTTATCACGGGTACGTATCTCGTAAATGATGTATATGCGCGTGTGTTATTTGATACCGGTGCAAATAGAAGTCTAGTGTCGACTACCTTTAGACCTTACTTGAACCAGGCGTCCCAAAACCTAGATCATGCCTTTACAGTAGAAATGGCTGATGGAAGTCAAAGAGAGATAGTTGACATTGTTAAGAATTGTAAAATAAGCTTAAACAACCATGTTATCCCTATAGACCTAATGCCTATGGAACTTGAAGAATTCGACATAGTCATAGGAATGGACTGGTTGACACCATATCATGCGGAAGTTATATGTGACAAAAAGATCGTCCGACTCCGATTACCCAACGGCGAACAGCTAACTGTATCGGGAGACTGCACTGACAAGACTAAGAACCTCATCACGATAGCACAAGCACATAAATGCCTAAGGAAAGGGTATGTTGCCTTTTTAGCATATGTCGTAAACACTACAGAAAAGCAGAAGGTCGAGGACGTGCCAGTAGTACGAGAATACCCCGAAGTGTTTCCCGACGAACTCCCGGGACTACCATCGGATAGACAGGTTGAGTTTCGCATCGACCTAGTCCCCGGTACATCACCGATTGCTAAGTCGCCATACAGACTAGCCCCGACAAAAATGCAAGAACTCAAGAAGCAACTATAAGAGTTGCTTGACAAGGGGTTTATCCAACCTAGTTTGTCGCCATGGGGAGCACCCATCTTGTTTGTCAAGAAGAAAGATGGGACGATGCGTATGTGCATCGATTATAGAGACTTGAATAAAGCCACTATAAAGAATAAATACCCTTTACCCAGGATTGACGACTTGTTTGATCAATTACAAGGGGCAAGCTATTTCTCTAAAATAGACTTGAGGTCTGGATACCACCAAGTGAAAGTTGCACTAGAAGACATACCTAAGACTGCCTTCAGGACAAGGTATGGTCATTATGAATTTTTGGTAATGCCATTTGGATTAACCAACGCACCTGCAGTGTTCATGGACCTCATGAACAGGGTTTGTAAACCTTACCTCGATAAGTTTGTGATCGTTTTTATTGACGATATCCTTATATACTCTAAGAATGAGGCAGAACATGAACAACACCTAAGAGCAGTCCTTGAATTGCTCAAGAAAGAAAAACTCTATGCAAAGTTCTCTAAGTGTGAATTTTGGATACGTGAGGTGCAATTCCTAGGCCACGTGATAAATGAATGTAGAATACAAGTTGACCCTGCAAAGATCGAGGCCATCAAGAAATGGGAAGTACCGAAGAATCCCACTGAAATCAGAAGATTTCTGGGGTTAGCAGGATACTATAGAAGGTTTATTCAAGACTTCTCAAAGATTGCAACACCATTAACCACACTAACCCAGAAAGCCTCTAAGTTTAATTGGGGACCTAAACAAGAAGAAGCCTTTAACATTGACGGGTGGTCCGTAGGACAACCCTTAAGGCCTTTAAATAGATTGAAATCCCATACTTTGTTCGGTTAATTGCTTGAATTTGCTAATCACAAGATGTTTGATGTTACAGGTTTTAAAGTGCTTGAAATACGGGTTTTAGGAAGGTATGATTGGATGCTAGAAGTTGGCGGAGTCAAAGAGTGGAAGAAGCGAAGACTTGATGATGAAACAAAGATATGGCATCACTCAGCGCCGTAGCCTACGGCTACTGCCGTAGGTTACGGCACCCATTAGTTGTAAAACTTGCACCGCCGTAAGACAGTACCCAAGTGCCGTAAAGCTTTGAAGCTCGCTGTAAGCTACGGTGAGCGCCGTAGCTTACGGCGCTGATCTTGACCTTCGTTGACTGCTTACCGCCGTAAGCTACGGCGACTGCCGTAGCTTACGACGCCGACCTTACCAAACTCGTAACTTATGCATTTGTTGGCCATTTCATGGTGTTTTAAGATGTCTTATCATTAGTTTTCGGTTACACCTGGCTTGTGAACGAATTTTGGAGATTGTTGGAGACTTGAGAGCTTGAAGAACAATTATTGAATCTTGTTTTTTTATGTTGATGATTCCTTTGAACATTAAAACTTGTACGATCATGTTGATTCAAGCCATGAGTGGCTAAGCATTTGGTGACTATCTTTGGTGGAAGGTTTGCAAGACACTTATGTTTATTTCCTTATTTCTAGAATAACAATCTTCTCTTTGTTGAATTGCTTGTTATGGTGTGTGATTGTTTGTTAGTAAATTGTTAATCCTTGTGTTGAACTAATTAAAAACCATACGTTCTTGGTGCTGTTGGAAATCGAGATATCATGGGTATAGTTAGACTTGGGTAAGGGTTGATTGATCATCGGGTAACAACCTCACGTTCTAGGAATCTGAGTACTTAGTTCCCTTTCATCACTGCAATTGATCACATACGAACTATGTCTATGTAGTTCTTTCTAGTGGAATGTTAGCATAAGTGTCGTAGCAAACCGGAAACTAAGGATGGTTACTTGTCTCTAAATTGTTTACAACCAAAACTTTTCTCTTGCATTTTAATTAGTTAAATTTAGTTCTAAAACCAATTCACTCAAATAAACTCTTGAATTTTACTCTATTTGCAATTAGTTTAATTTTAGTCAAGTTAGATACATTTTCAAATAACACATTTTCCACAAACTCCCTGTGTTCGATACCCACTTACCGCTAGCTAATTAGTTGTATTTGGATTAAATTTGATTGAGACTTCGACCTCACGTCAAATTTTGGCGCCGTTGCCGGGGAGTAGTGCGCAACGTGTGTTATTTTTGTTCTTTTTAAGTTTGTTATTTTTCTGGTTTACGCTGGGTGTGTTAGTGTGCAGGTATTTACAGGTGCATGCATACTAGAAGCTCTCACAAGCTATCACCATTGGCATTTGATCCGGAAATTGAGCGAACATTAAGAGGAAGCAGAATTTTGCTAAGAGAAAATAGAATCAGTGGTTCACCAACAACACCAACTACACCAATTACACCACTTCGATACATGGATCCACCACCACCACCCACTATGGGTGAACTTATACCACCTTTCATACCATCATCCACTCAACCTTCACCAAACATTACCATGCCAAACACCACTACCGACCCTATTCAACCTCATGATGTAACACCAACTAACACCACCCAACCCATTACCACTCAAGAAGAACCTACACTCACCTTTAACCCTTCTACTACAATTCCACCATTTTCTCATTTCTTCCCAGGTGCGGGTCAATCATCTTCAAACTATACCATTGCACCAAATTCAACCATTGTCCATGCTACTTCTACATTTCGACCATCGAACCAGTCGGGTTTTCAATATTCGACTCTTCCATTTGGGCAATCTTCGGGTATAGGGGGGATGGATATGAAGATTTTGAGGGTTATGAGGAAGAAGGATATGCTTATGGGGGTGATGGGGAACAAGGAGAACTTACTTACATGCAAGGGCAAACTCAAAGAATGCCAAGTGTTGGTGGGTTTCAACAACCACAAATTATACCACAACACATTCGGCCAAGACCACAAGGGCCACAAGTGCAACGTCCTATACCATTGCAACAAGTTCGTCCACAAAACGTGCAACCTCAATTCCAAAGGCCGATTCAACACCAACCGATGCCACAACAACAATTTCAACCACATGTACCACAAGGGCCTATGCAAAGGCCAATGGGTCCTATTCGTCCAAGGGGTCGGTTGGGTGTACCAAGAAGACACCTTAGAGAACATGCAAGGGGCTTTGAAGCGCATTTTAGGCTGGTGATTACTCACAATCCTTCACCGGTAGTTATTCCTCACAACAATCAAGGAAGAACTTTTGAAGTGAGAACCAATTCCTTGCAAAGTTTGCCTAAATATAAGGGTCTAGCAACGGAGGAACCTTATTTTCATTTGGAGGCCTATGACTCAATTTGCAATACTCTTGGGAGTCAAGGTTTTTCGGCCGATGATGTCAAGTTAGTCTTGTTTCAATTTTCTTTGGAGGACAAGGCAAAGAAGTGGTTCTACACTTTGCCTTCAGCATCTATTTACACTTGGGCGGAAATGCAACAAATTTTCCTAGATGAATTTTACACCGCTCAAAAGACCAATGATGCTAGGAAGGGGTTGAGGAGTTTTCAACAACAACAAGGGGAAATGTTTCATAAAGCCTTTGAGCGTTTCAATATGATGATCAAGAATTGCCCTCACCATGGAATTGAGCTTTGGGAATTAATGAATGCCTTCCACGAGGGGCTGAGTGCCGAAGATGCTCGTGACTTAATGTCCATCACAAATGGCACTTTTGGTACAAACTACGAGCATGACGATTGGGAGTTCTTGGAGCAAATGGCAATTACTTCAAAGAGAAAAGCTCAAGCATCAAGGAGAGCACGACCGGCCGTTACCCGAACTCAAGTGCATGCGGTCGATGATGGTAATGTACAACCCTCTAACCAAATTTATGATGTTTGTGCCATTTGCAATGAAATAGGGCATACGGCTGAAAATTGCCAAGGAATGGAAGGGCAATATTAGGAAGTTCATGTGGTACAAAGTCAAGGAGGGGGTGGTAGAAACTATAACATGAATTCTAACACTTATCACCCCGGGTTGAGGAACCACCCAAATTTTCGGTATGGGAACCCTTCAAATCAAGCTAACCCGAACTTTCAAGGTAGCCAAGGTAACTTTGGTTCGCGCCAACCTTACAACAATCAAAGTGGATATAGAGGTGGGAACAATCAAGGGTACCAAAGGCAATATCAAGCGGGTCAAGAGCAAGGGGGGTCTTCGGGTGGAAAAGAGATGATGGAAATGTTAAAAAGCATGCAAGCAGAGATGCAAAAGAGGAACCAAATGGATTACGCTCGTATACAAACGGATGAGGCCAGAGATAAAGAAATCCAAACTTTGACAACCCAAATGGGTCAACTCGCAACCGAAGTGACGGACTTGAAGAAAAACAAAGGTCAATTACCAAGCGACACTAAGGTAAACCCGTCTCATAATACTTCTAGAGGTAACAATGTTAATATTCATCATGTAAGTGTTTTGAGAAGTTGGAAAGAGTACAAAACCAATCCTTCACCGGATTTGGTTGAGGGGGTGGTTGAAGATATAACGGGTCAAGATAGTGAGGAAGAAAATGAACCAACTATTATTACTTCTAAAAAACCCAATTTTGAAAAACCCGAAATTAATAAAGAAAAAGAAAAGAAAAATGAGGATGAGGGATCTAGTCTAGTACCATTTCCCTCGGCTTTATTAGATCCGGGTAAGAAAAATTTTATTTCAAAACGGGGTCCTCAAAAGGAAGAAATGTGGGAGGTTTTCAAACAGGTTAAAATTAATCTTCCTTTACTTGAAGCAATCAAACAGGTACCCGCTTACGCCAAATTCTTAAAAGAATTGTGTACCCAAAAGAGGCAACAAATAGTGCCTAAATTGGTTGACTTGACGGAGCGGGTAAGCGCGGTTTTGAAAGGAGATCTTCCTCCTAAGCTACAAGATCCGGGAACGCCTCTTATAAACATTCAAGTAGGAAATTTTCAAACTACAAGGGCGTTGCTAGATCTTGGAGCCGGAGTAAGTATCTTACCGGGGGGTGGGGGTTATATGACCAATATGATTTTTGTCCATTGAAACGGGTTGAGACAACGGTGGTATTAGCCGATTTGTCTCATAAACTTCCTCGGGGTATTGTACGGGATGTAATAGTTAAAGTTGATGAGTTTTATTATCCCGTGGATTTTCTTGTGCTATATTACTCATCCGCGGACCCAATTCAACAACAAAATGTTATTTTGGGTCGGCCGTTTTTAAACACCGCACATGCCGTTATTGATTGTCGATATGGTACAGTCGACATGACATTCGGTAATAGAAAGATGAGATTAAATGTTTCCACTAACGGTACTAACGTTTATGGTGATGAGTGTTTTCTAGCAGATTTCATAGAAGGATATGACCCAAAGGAGTTCGAGGAAGAGATTTTGGGTTCTTGTGTTTGTGATGTATCTTTGCAGGTGCATGCATGTGAGTTGGAAAAGGAAGAGAAGGAGCAAGAGGCTCTCGCGGTGAAAGAAGGAAGACCGCCATGGACCCACCAAACGGATACTTTACCGGTGGGAATTGATTCGGGTACAAAGCCTTCCTTGGAATGTCCACCAAGTGTGGAATTGAAAAAGCTACCGAGACATTTAAAGTACGCATTTTTGGGAGAGAATGACACCTTACCGGTGATCATTGCTTCTAATTTAGCGGTAGCTCAAGAAGAGGAGTTGATACGGGTTTTGAAGGCTCACAAGGCGGCAATTGGGTGGACGATAGCCGACTTAAAGGGTATTAGTCCATCCATTGTAATGCATAAAATTATTACAAGTGAAGATGCAAAGCCAACCGGTGAAACACAAAGAAGGTTGAACCCGAACTTGAGAGAAGTGGTTAAAAAAGAAGTGATCAAGTGGTTGGATGCGGGGATCATCTATCCCATTTCGAACAGTGCGTGGGTAAGTCCGACTCAGGTAGTGCCTAAAAAGGCCGGCATTCAGGTAATTAAGGATGAACAAGGCGAGCAAATTGCCACCCGACCGGTCACCGGGTGGCGAGTTTGCATTGATTATAGAAAATTAAACGCCGCTACCTCTAAAGACCATTTTCCGTTACCCTTCATTGACCAAATAATTGAAAAACTTTTGGGTAAAAAATACTATTGTTTTTTGGATGGGTACTCAGGATATAACCAAATTGCTATTCACCCGGACGACCAACACAAAACCACATTTACATGTCCATATGGTACATTTGCTTTTCGACGAATGCCATTTGGACTATGTAACGCCCCGACCACATTTCAAAGATGTATGGTGAGTATATTTTCGGACATGGTCGGGGAATCTCTTGAAGTGTTTATGGATGATTTTTCCATCTTCGGCCCAAGTTTTAATTCTTGTCTTGACGAATTAGAAAAAGTTTTAAAAAGGTGTGTTGAGACAAACTTGGTGCTAAGTTGGGAAAAGAGCCATTTTATGGTTCAAGAGGGTATTGTGTTGGGGCACGTGATATCGGACCGGGGAATGGAGGTAGACAAAGCAAAAATTCGGGTAATTTCATCTCTACCCCCACCAAAGAATGTTAAGGGGGTGAGATCTTTTTTGGGACACGCGGGATTCTATAGAAGGTTTATTAAGGGTTTTAGTGTAATTTAAAAACCTTTATGTAACTTATTATTGAAAGATGTTCCATTTGATTTTACTGACGAATGTTTGCAAGCTTTTAGTGTGTTGAAGGAACAGTTGGTAAAGGCTCCTATCTTGCAACCATCGGATTGGTCGAAGCCGTTTGAGATCATGTGTGATGCTAGCGACACGACCATTGGAGCGGTTTTGGGTCAAAGGGTCGATAAGAAGCCGGTGGTAATCTATTATATAAGTAAAACTTTGTCCGAGGCGCAACTGAATTACACCACAACCGAGAAAGAATTATTAGCGGTGGTGTATGCCTTGGACAAGTTTAGATCTTACATTTGGGGGAGCAAGGTGATCGTGTATTCGGATCATAGTGCGGTCCGATACTTAATGGAAAAGAAGGATGCAAAGCCCCAGTTGATTCGTTGGGTGCTTTTGTTGCAAGAGTTCGATCTAGAGATTCGGGACAAAAAGGGGTGTGAAAATGTTGTAGCGGATCATTTGTCCCGGATCCCATTGGAATGTGTTGATGACCCGAGTGAAATTAATGAACGGTTTCCCGATGAGCAATTGTTAGCCGTTTCTACTTTTGTTGCACCTTGGTATGCTCACTATGTGAACTATTTGGCCAATGGTGCAATTCCGAATCATTGGACGAAGAAGAGACGACAACAATTCCTAAGTCAATGAAACAATATATTTGGGATGAACCGAATTTGTTCAAGATTGGACCCGATCAAGTGATAAGAATATGTGTTCCCGAAACTGAAGTACTAGAGATTTTGACCCATGCTCATTCATCGGCATGTGGGGGGCATTTTAGCGGAAACAAGACGGGTTATCAGGTGTTATCATGTGGGTTTTATTGGCCCACCATTTTCAAAGATTCTTGTGAGTTTGCCCGGAATTGTATCAATTGTCAAAAAGTTGGAAGCATATCGAAGAGGGATGAAATGCCTTTACAACCAATTTTGGTGGTTGAGGTGTTTGATGTTTGGGGAATAGATTTTATGGGTCCGTTTCCTAACTCGAATGGGTTCTTGTACATATTGGTTGCGGTTGACTATGTTACGAAGTGGATAGAAGCCATTGCTACAAGGACCAATGATCATTCCGTTGTATGTAAGTTTGTGCAATCCAACATGTTCACTCGATTCGGTGTGCCAAGGGTGATAATAAGTGATGGCGGTTCACATTTCAAAAATTTTAATTTTGGGAAATTGCTAAAAAGATACAATGTGTACCATCGAGTGGCGACACGTACCATCCACAAACAAGTGGACAAGATGAAGTGTCCAACCGTCAAATTAAAGAGATTCTCATGAAGACGGTAAGAATGGATAGAAAAGATTGGTCAAGTAAACTTGACGATGCGTTGTGGGCATATCAGATGGCCTACAAAACTCCAATTGGTACCACCCCTTATCGGATGGTGTATGGGAAGGGGTGCCATCTACCAATGGAGTTAGCACATCGAGCGCATTGGGCCATAAAAACTGTTAATGCGGATTATGATGAAGCGGGTCGAGTAAGGAAGTTGCAGTTGAATGAGATTGAGGAGATTAGAGACGAAGCTTACGAATGTGCTTCCGCATACAAAGACAAACTGAAGAAAGTTCATGATGCAAAGCTACGGAAAAAGAACTTCGAAGTGGGTCAAAAGGTGTGGTTGTATAATTCGAGGTTGAAGATGTTCGCGGGGAAAATCAAGAGCAAATGGATGGGTCCTTATATCATCCGAAGAGTGGGAAGATTTGGAGATGTTGATATACAAGACGAACAAACCAATAAACAACAAACGGTGAACGAGCATCGGCTCAAACCGTATTTGGAAGGTAACGACATCAACAATCTCGAGCTCGACAAAGTGGATTACATTTTACGCCCATTAGATGAGGAGGAAACTTGAAAGAGGCCCAGGTTTGATGTTTTGTACATATTTAGTTTAGTTTGTTTTGGTTTGAATAAAGTCCCGTTTGAAACTTGTGTTCGAAACAAGTGTGGGGAAATCCGTACGAATGTCCCGAACATAGTGTTGAGGACAACACGGGTTTTTAACGGGGGTAGGGGTGATAATTTTCATGTTTTCGAAAAATTTATAAACTCATAAAAATTATAAAGTTTAGAAAAGTTAAAAAAAAAAAACAAAACATAAAAAATTGCTGAAAAAAGTGAGATTTTTGGCGGTGGGGGGCGTAGCTTACGGCGGCCAGTTAACATTTTGGAACCTTACGGCGTGAATATACTGACCTACGGCGGAGCTTTTGTGCCCAGACCTCGCCGTAACCTACGGCAGGTGCCGTAGGCTACGGCACCGAGTGAAGACATGGGGTCCCTTTTGTCGGCGGTTACATAAAAAAAAACCGAAAATATATTATTAATAATAATAATAAAACAATTAACAACAAATTCTAACCTATCCCTATCCACATATCGTTCCTCATTCCCCAACCACACAACTTTTCTCTTCTTCTTCTCCACTAAGAACCCTAACCATCCATACCTTCAAATCTTCATATCTCCTTCAATCTTTATCCGATTTTGGTGATTCTTGAGTCCATTTTGGGTGAAATTTCACAAGGAATCTAGATTTATACTCATATCTCGAAGATTCCTTTGTTTTGGGGTCGGATTTGAGCACAGGGGTGCCGAAATTTTGGGGGTTTTTGTGGGTTTTTGTGTGAACTTGAAGAACTTGTTATTCTCATCTTCTACAACACCAAGGTATGCAATTTCACTTCATTTTTTTTATGTACATTGAGGTTTGTAAGTTTTCATTATGGTTTTTGCTTACACACTTGCTTGTATATGATAGATGATAGGAAATCGTTGAACCATTGAATGTTAGGGTGTAAATGTATTTGATGTCTAGGATTTTTTTTTGGAAAATTCTGATTTATAAAGACATCATGCCGAATTTTTGTTTGAAAAGATGAATATTTGGTTTTTGTACACTTATACCCGTAACATAAAGCAAGTGTGGGGAAATTTGTGGAGTTGAACTAACTTGAATTATTGTGTGGTTTATGAATGTGTGTAGGTATGGTGAAAACAAAAGGTAAAGCGGTTGCAAGTTCGTCTAACGAACCTCAAGGGGAAGAGGAACAAACAAAGAGGAGAAGGTTGGCTCGGATAGGAGACCCGGACTCGGAGGAGGATGCACCTCCAAGGGGTCCAAAACCGGATTGGACATCCGGTTCATTACTAGACCAACCCGCGGAATGGAGAGAGGACTTGTTTCACGAGCAAATGAACAAGTTGAAGCAAAGGGCTGAGGCATTTATTTGTGAAAAGGAGATCCGAGAAGCTGATTTTGGGCCGTTCGGGATAACGGCAAAGTTTAAAGAATTAGGTTGGGGGGCAGCTTTGAAGTGTTACGATGGCGAGGTGAAGAAGATGTATAATACTCAGATTCAAGAGTGGATGGCTTCACTCGAATGTCCCCCGTTTATGGCCCCACAAAAGATGAAGCTCGTTGGATGGTGTAATGGGGTAAAGGTCGAAATGTCTTATGATTCATTGCGCCGAATAGCGAAGTTTGACGACCAACCTTCCAATCAATATATCTACCCAAGCCTCAAAGATCTCTATCACGAGCCTGACAAGCATCCTCAATGGCAACAAATGTTGGATTATCTCTTTCTTCCTGGTACGACACATGGGAAATTGTTTAGACGAAACTTAAGAATGGAGGCGAAGTTGTTGTTGGTTCTGTGTACATACAATGTCATCCCACGGCGGGGTGACAAGATGGAGGTTCGGTTTCAAGAGGTGCCGATCTTGTATATGATGATGCATGGTTCTCCCAAAGTTCCCTTCCGATTTCTAGTGTTGAACAACATTTGGTTGAGCCGGAATAGCGGGGAAAGAAAAATTGTACCCCATTGCCGATTGATCACGGCATTGTTAAAAAAATATGGGGCAATTGAAGGCAATGAAAAAGGTTCTTATAAGAGGTTTAAGTCGTTTGACTTAAAGAATTTGGGACCGGGATGGGAGTACAAGGAATCAGAAAGGTACCATAAGCTGAAGACGGATGGGAGAAGATGGAGAGTTATCAAAGCGGATGCGAGACCACTACGACCGGGCGAGGCTGATGAGCCCGAAACGATGGATGAAGAAGTTAGTGGTGACGATGATTATCGGGAAGACACGTACATGGTTGATGCTCAGATAGGGGGCGCTGGCCCAGGTGGAGTTCAGGGAGCGGGTGTACAGTCTGGTTATGTAGGGAGTGCGTTCGACTATGCACAACAGGCCTATGATCCCTATTGGGCTCATTCAGGGAATATGGGCCAAATTATTGAACAAAGGCGACCACCCACTTTTGGTGAATGGACTGAACCGAATCAGATGCTCTTCGATCAGCAAACTTTTATGGGGGCAAGTGTAGAGAGAGCTCTTAAGCAGAGTTACGACAGAAATAAGCAATGGAACCATGCTCATATGTATGCCCATGAGGAAGAAGTGAACAATCACTACCTAGACGACCGCCAAAGATGCTTGCATGATCAGTGGCATGCGGGTCAACCACTCGAAGCGGACCCGCCAGTTGTGGATTATACCACATTACCGCCCTATGACGGTAGTGTGTCGTATCCCACCCCACCATTGCACCATTCTCAATGGGTGGATCCACACGCAATGAGTTATCAACAAGCGGGTCAAAGTGGCGATCAATGAAGTAGCAGTAGCAGCGGAGCATTTGGTTTTGGTGAGTGGAATGATATGATGACATCCGTCTTCGGGCCTCCACAGCCGAAGTACTACTAGCCAGGTCGTATCTTGCTCCTTTGTACATTTGTGTATATTTTTATTTCGTATGTTTAGGTTATGGTTGGGAGGTATGGTGGTGTTTAGATGTTGATGTGTTTCTTTTGGGATGTGTTAGTGGTGGTGTGTTTGAATTTTCATAAAAATAAAAATAAATACAAAAAGAAGTTTGGGGTTTAAGATGTAAGCTTGTGTTATGTTGGTTAAAGCGATCTTTCCCTCAAAACCATGCATTGGGACAATGTATCCCAAGTGTGGGGATGGGGGGAATTTTTGAGAATTTTAAAATTTTTGTGCAGCCAAGCGAAATTGTCAAAATTTGAAAGCTTGATTTTGTCCCGCTTGACACACCGACACCCATTCCTAGTCTTTTCTTGGTGAGAATTTGAGCCACATATGGTTATCATAGACATTTCTTTGTTTGAGTGGCGGTGTGTGAATTGTGTTAATAGAACTCGTGTACGAATTCTTGTTAAATCCTAGAGTTAGCATGCTTTTGAAAATGATAGGGGACTTTTAGGAAGCCTCGTCTAGATGTGTGAGAGTGCGGGATTGGTGGGTTGGACCTCATACTTTACATATATGAGCTTGGTATTGTGAGGGGTGGGGGTTTGGTCCTTAGAAAGCCATGTTTGAGCCTTATACCATTCGGTTGTGACCCAAACCTACTTCCTACAAAATTTTACCTTTTGAGACGACCCGGTTTAGGAGATTTAGTATGTAATGTCGATGTTCTTGCATATATTGTTGAAGTTTGATGTGTTATGAAAAAAAAACATGAGAAAAACACAAAAAGAAGTATTTAGTTGTAATAGGAGTTGAGAAGTTGATGATGTTTTGTATATATTGGGTGTTTACTTTGTCTAGTAGTAGAAATAAGAACCGGGTCGAATCAACTAGCTCTTTCATATGTATTCCACCATTTTCCTACCTTTGCACTTAGCCCTGTTACAACCCGTAAGTTCTTTTGATTTTTAAGCATGCTAGATATTTGATAGGAGGAGACTTGATTCTTATACAAGCTTATTGTCGTACAAACACACACACGCATTGAGTGGTTTAGCATTATGTGCTAATATTTCTGGTCACCGAGAGTTTTTGTGAGAGGTGTGTCTTGTGGTATGATTGAAAGTTAGTAGAAGGACGGCTCGTTTAGCTTGATTTGCATAATTGATCGCTTGTGTTATGAAATAGTGTTTGAATAGGTTGCTTGGGACAAGCAACGGGTAAGTGTGGGGATGTGACGGGTGGTCCGTAGGACAACCCTTGAGGCCTTTAAATAGATTGAAATCCCATACTTTGTTCGGTTAATTGCTTGAATTTGGTAATCACAAGATGTTTGATGTTATAGGTTCTAAAGTGCTTGAAATGCGGGTTTTAGGAAGGTATGATTGGATGCTAGAAGTTGGCGGAGTCAAAGAGTGGAAGAAGCGAAGACTTGATGATGAAACAAAGATATGGCATCACTCAGCGCCGTAGCCTATGGCTACTGCCGTAGGTTACGGCACCCATTAGTTGTAAAACTTGCACCGTCGTAAGACAGTACCCAAGTGTCGTAAAGCTTTGAAGCTCGCCGTAAGCTACGGTGAGCGCCGTAGCTTACGGCGCTGATCTTGACCTTCGTTGACTGCTTACCGCCGTAAGCGATGGCGGCTGCCATAGCTTACGACGCCGACCTTACCAAACTCGTAACTTATGCATTTATTGGCCATTTCATGGTGTTTTAAGATGTCTTATCATTAGTTTTCGGTTACACCTGGCTTGTGAACGAATTTTGGAGATTGTTGGAGACTTGAGAGCTTGAAGAACAATTATTGAATCTTGTTTTTTTATGTTGGTGATTCCTTTGAACATTAAAACTTGTACGATCATGTTGATTCAAGCCACGAGTGGCTAAGCATTTGGTGACTATCTTTGGTGGAAGGTTTGCAAGACACTTATGTTTATTTCCTTATTTCTAGAATAACAATCTTCTCTTTGTTGAATTGCTTGTTATGGTGTGTGATTGTTTGTTAGTAAATTGTTAATCCTTGTGTTGAACTAATTAAAAACCATACGTTCTTGGTGCCGTTGGCAATCGAGATATCATGGGTATAGTTAGACTTGGGTAAGGGTTGATTGATCATCGGGTAACAACCTCACGTTCTAGGAATCTGAGTACTTAGTTCCCTTTCATCACTGCAATTGATCACATACGAACTATGTCTATGTAGTTCTTTCTAGTGGAATGTTAGCATAAGTGTCGTAGCAAACCGGAAACTAAGGATGGTTACTTGTCTCTAAATTGTTTACAACCAAAACTTTTCTCTTTCATTTTAATTAGTTAAATTTAGTTCTAAAACCAATTCACTCAAATCAACTCTTGAATTTTACTCTATTTGCAATTAGTTTAATTTTAGTCAAGTTAGATACATTTTCAAATAACACATTTTCCACAAACTCCCTGTGTTCGATACCCACTTAACGCTAGCTAATTAGTTGTATTTGGATTAAATTTTATTGAGACTTCGACCTCACGTCAAACATGTTAAAGCATAAGTTATGTAGCGCCGCAATACTGTCACTTCCTGAGGGAATAAAAGATTTTTTCATCTACTGTGATGCATCTCACTATGGTATGGGATGTGTACTCATGCAAAGAGGCAAAGTGATTGCCTACGCCTCTAGACGGATGAAGATTCATGAACGGAACTACACAGCCCATGATTTGGAACTTGGTGCCATAGTGTTCGCATTGAAAATTTGGAGGCACTATCTTTACGGTACAAAGTGCACTATCTATAGTGACCATAAAAGTTTAAAACATATATTTGAGCAGAAGGAGCTCAATATGCGTCAGAGACGATGGATGGAGTTATTAAGTGATTACGACTGTGAGATCCAATACCATCCAGGTAAGGCAAACATAGTAGCAGATGCTCTAAGTAGAAAAGAGAAACCTCAACCAATAAGAATTCGTGCAACCAGAATAGAGGTTAAAACTAGTCTCCTAGATCAAGTTAAGAATATACAACAAGAAGCCTTAAAAGAGAATCATATTGTAAAAAAAGAATGATTAGGAGACTGAAGCTACTGACAATGGAAAATGATAATATCCTTAGGTTCAACCATAGGATATGGGTTCCTAATTTTGGAGGACTGCAGGATACAATCTTAGAGGAAGCTCATAAGTCTAAGTATTCCATTCACCCTGGCAGTGACAAGATGTATAAGGATTTAAGGAGAGATTATTGGTGGCCAGGAATGAAGCGATCTATTGCCCATTATGTGGAAAAGTGCCTTACATGCCTTAAGGTGAAGGCAGAACATCAAAAACCCTCTGGATACTTGCAACAACCAGAGATTCCAGAATGGAAATGGGAGAAAATCACCATGGATTTTATCACGAAGCTCCTAAGGTCAAGTCACGGTTATGATACTATTTGGGTAATAGTGGACAGACTGACCAAGTCTGCACACTTCGTGCCAATTCGTGAGGACTATAAGATGAACAAGCTAGCTCAAATTTACATCAAAGAAATAGTCTCACGACATGGGGTGCCTGTATCGATCATATCAGACAGAGATAGTCGTTTCACATCTAAATTCTGGCAAAGTTTCCAACAAGAGTTGGGAACCAAGCTTAATCTAAGCACCGCATATCATCCTTAGACGGATGGGCAGAGTGAACGGACTATTCAGACATTAGAAGATATGCTTCGGGCTTGTGTAATTGATTTTGGTGGAAGTTGGGACACTCATCTAACACTCATCGAATTCGCCTACAATAATAGCTATCACGCCAGCATCAAAGCTGCACCTTATGAAGCTTTATACGGAAGAAGGTGCCGAACTCCTATCTGTTGGACGGAAGTAGGGGAAAGTCAACTATCAGGACCAGAAATCATTGTGGAGACCACAGAAAAGATCCAACAAATAAAAGAAAGGATGAAAAGTGCTCAAGATCGACAAAAGAGTTATGCAGATCAGAGGCGTAAACCCCTAGAGTTCTAACTAGGGGATAAAGTAATGCTTAAGGTATCACCTCTGAAAGGAGTGATTCGGTTTGGAAAGAAGGGAAAGTTGAAACCCCGCTACATTGGGCCGTTTGAAGTAAAAGTAGGACCAGTGGCTTATCGGCTAAAACTTCCTGAACAGCTGGCAGGAATACATAATACTTTTCATGTATCAAATTTAAGGAAGTGCCTAGTGGACGAAGCCCAACAAATACCCCTGGAAGACGTACAGGTTGACGACAAACTCAACTTCATTGAAGAACCACTACAAATTAAAGATAGGAAGGTTAAAAAGTTACGCAAGAAGGAAATCCCGTTAGTCAAAGTCAAGTGGAACGCACGTCATGGACCCAACTTTACATGGGAATTAGAAAACATAATGAAAGATATGTACCCTCATCTTTTTAAGTGATGACAAATTTCGAGGACGAAATTTTTGTAAGGAGGGAAGGATGTAATACCCCGAACCTTAATGTACTGGTTATAAACATATGAATTATGTAATTTATATTTCATATATTGTTGAAAGAGTAAGATGATTGTGTGAAAGGAGAAATATCTTGACAAGTCTTGGCTAATATATGAGACCGTTTAATATTAATAATTAAATATATTATTTTTGACCTTACTCCGTTTTTAATGAAACTTAGGTTAAAACGTAGATAAAAATATGATCGTTCTAATGACATTTCGTCGTTTTATAAAATGTCATATTTTAAAAGTTATACGAGAAAAACAAGTGAAGCAGCTGAATTAATATATATAAGCAAGCAAGTTAGCAGGTCAAGCAGGCAGGTACGCACGTCAATTGCATCCCACATCGACCAGGGTTTTGAGGTGCTTGCTTGCTTACTTTAAATAAGAGTCTCTGTAGTTTGTTTAGGTACCAGTTTCTTTAACAGAAACGCTCTAGTATAGAGAATCCCGAGTATACGAACCCCGTTGGGTGTTGTTAATAGTCGTTTTTGGAGCGCGAGTAGGAGCAGGAGTAGGGAAACTCTACATCAACGTGTCGTAGATAGTTTTAAGGTATGCTCTCGTTTACGTCTATGTTTAGTTATTTATTATTTAATTTTAGTAGTTCATAGGAGTATTATTATTAGTAGTAATATTATTAGTAGTAGTAGTAATGTTAGTATTATTTTTAGGTACTAGGGTTATTGTCAGGGGTGGGTATTGGGTAGCCTAGCCTTAGTTAAGCATAGACTGATCAACCATGCTTAAACAAGGCAGCACTAACCAATATCCAACCATGATAATGACTAGTTAGGTGTACCATTACCTAACCTAGGATTATGTAATTGTGTCAGGACCTTGAGACATAACCCAGTCGTACTAGCGGCTGTTAAGCAATTGCTAATCAGGTGAGTCATCATACTTGTCTTTTAAACTGTGATTGTATACTCGTCCATAACTGGTAATAATGAGAATGCTGCAGTATGCATGTGTCAGTAGGGGTATATGGGATCCTATTATGCTTAATGAGGTGTGTCACTCTGGGAAGGGTAATAAGGTGTTGTACCCACAGGCACTTCGTGCTTATAAGGTCCAGCGACACACACTCATACCTATGTGACGGCCGTAGGGGGACACAGCTGGAGGACCAGTATGTCTCTTGTACGGTGGTTTGTAAGTCAAATGTGACCTATAAGGTTCAATGAGGCCCAACCTGACTATAATGTGGTCACATGCCCATATTGTGTATGCATATAATCTAAACTGTGGTCTGTCTTTATAAAAATTGTATAGTATGAGCTCACCAGTATATATCTGACGTCGTTTTAAGTATACTTATCTTAGGTGAGTCAAGAGGAAAGCTATAGGAACTACTTGATAGTTGTGGAGTTTTAGAAGATCAAGGAGTTCTTAGTTGCCAAAAGTTTGTAAATAAATAAAGTGTTGTACTCAGACTATTATAAGTTTTAATGAAAGTTTAGTTTGTTTCCGCTGTAAGTGTATCAATTGTGCACAATCACCCGGGTTACAGGGTGGGTGTTACAACTGTCATCAATATCTTTTTCTTGAAGATTTGTCCATCTCATGCAGCAAAATCTTACTGAATTACTCCCCTCACCTAACAATCCATTCAGTGAACCTTCACGAAGAACAATACTGAATATCCAAGAAAGCATACTAGCCATCTTTGAATTTTTAATTTTTTGGCGTTTTATAGTGAGTGGTATTTAGTAGTATTGGTATTTGTTTTTTCGGTTTGATCAAATAGAAGTTGCTGAGAGGTATCATTTTATAGGATGTCTTTTTTGGCGCGTAGGTTAGGCGGTGCATTATTATATTTAAGTATTCGTCGTTTCAGTTACTGTTTGTAATTATTGTTTTTTATAAGCTTTATCTCTGAAGTCTGTAACACGTCCCATCTTTCAAGTTTGGCGTTTTAGATTCTAATATAATAAATTTTCCGTCTCTTCAGTTTTATTGTTTTGTAGTTATTGTTTCTAGTTACCTTTTAAAGTTTGGTTCTTATTTTTTTTATTTTGGGTTTTTTATAATACTTGTCCAAAGCTTGAAGAGGGAGTCTGTGGTTGCTGATATTGTCAAAGCTTTGTGAATACTCAGAGAGAGAGAAGAGAGAAAGCTATAAGATTGACTGCGGTAATATCCAAGGGGGAGTCTATGAGTGCATAATGTCTATCAGCTCCGTCAATCGTACATCATAGCAGAAAATGGAACAAGACAAGATTTTAACGTGAAGAATATAGGAGAGAAGTCCATCCGGACGGATGGAGAAATGGCCATCCGGACGGATGGAAGAAACCTTATCCGGAGGAATGAAGAGAGCTTCATTTAAAGTGAGCCTATAAATAGTCCATGTTTTGTTTCTTTCTAAAACTTTTCCCACTTTGTATTCTTGGAGAGCTTTGAAGTCTAGAGAGAGAAAGTAGCAAAGAAGGTGATTCAAGGTGTAAAACATTGTCAAAACTCTAATCGAATCATTGTTAATTACATTCTTGTGTTCGGTCCACACACATGAACGGATTCCGCACGTCGTACGTGTTATTCGCAATCGTTCGGGAGTCAAATTCGATCCTAAAACGCGTTCACAAAATCCAACATGGCAAGTTGTACACTAAGTTATATATCATACTAGCATGCTTTAACTATAGGTCAAACCAAAGTGTCCACTAACATAATCTCTTCACCAAAGTGAACAAGACTGTTTTGATTGAATACTTAACAACGACCATAAAATGGGTGGTGTGATACTCCTATAGCGCTATACATATTAAGGTAGGTTTGCAAAGTTAATGACAAAAAGTGTGCATAAAAGTATTCTAGCATGTATAAACATATAGTATAACAAGTAGCATGTTTAGTGGATTGAGTATTTGCATAAGATTGATTGCGTGTGTTTATGTGTTTAATAGTCATACATGTTACAACCCAAAAGTGACTTAAAGCGGAAAAAAGGGTTCAAGTATACTCACGGTTTGTGTAGTTAATTTCCTCAAAAGCGTGACTTGATTTTGGAAGAATGGAATTGACCAAGTTATCCTAAAAGGATAAACAAAGGTGTGTGAGTTTATGAGAGTTTGTGATAGATAGTATTCGGCAATTTGTAAATAGGAAAATACATAAAAAAAATATATCTTGCTTAGATACTCATTTGGACACCATTTTTTGTTAGTGTTCTTCATGAGTGTTATGCTCATTGGAAGTCCAAAATGACGAGTCTAAAACTAAGATAAGTCTTACCTTACCACAACATTTAACCATGAGTTGTTGTTTAACATCATGGCTTGGTTTTCAATATTATTTATATATTAGTATGTATATGGTCATGTATTGTCATGCATGGGTAGGATGAATCCTTTAACCCTTTAGTTCAACATTGCACAAAATCATCACATGAATTTCGGATGGTCACGAATACTAGTACAAGAATCTAAATAACTCATCTAATTCACCAAGCAACCAAGTGATGTTAACTAGACGAGTGAATTCCAAACAAGGTTATGGTTTGGAGACTTAGGGTCTGTTTGGTATGGCGTAATGGAATGGACGAAGGAATGGAATGGATGAGGTAATGGAATGGACGAGGGAATGCAATAGATCATTACCATTCCATGTCTTGTTTGGTTACCATATGTGAATAGAATGAATTATTATTGTGTATTGTTCGGTAGGCAAAAAAACAGAGTAATAAAATCAGCGGTGAGTGGTGGTGGTGGTGGTGGTGGTCGGTGGTAGTGATTGTGGGTGGTTGTAGGTAGCGGTGGTGGGTGTCGGTGACGATGATGGGTGGTGGTGGTGGAGGCGAGTGGCGGTGACGACGAGTGGTGGTGGCGGCAAGGTGGCCGTTGGTGGTGGGTGGCAGCAGAGGTGGCGGTGGGTGGCGGCGGCGGCAGTTGGTGGTGGCGTCGACAATGGTGGTGGGCGACGGCGGTGAATGGCGTTGGTGGTTAGTCGCGGCTGTGGGTGATAACGGTGGCGAGTGGGTGGCAGTGACGACGGTGGCTGTCGGGGTGAGGTGGTGGTAGGGATGGCAATCGAACCCGAACCCGATGGATAAACCCGAAACACGAAACATTTGGGACGAGTTTGGGTCTAGTAATCGGGTTTGGGACCGGGTATGGGATTAGTTTTATTTTTTTTCGCGGGTTTGGGACGGGTTTGGGATTTAATGATATACCCGTTTACCCGACCCGATTACCCGATAAAGTATACCCGTTTACCCGATAAAGTATACCCGTTTACCCCATATTCTTTCTATTTTTTATATATAAATATACATATTCTTTATTTATAATTAATTTTTTTTTGTTTGAAAAGATGTAGTTAGTTATAATATTACCGTTTTTTAGTTGTTATACGCTAACTTTTTCTTGGGTCTTTGTTCGGCTGATTGTTTATGGACTTTTGAGTTATGTGCTTTGCCTATGGTTCGTTCTTTATAACGTTCGAAGAGACGACAATACTTGCTTATCTAGATATTATATGTATTAGTTCCACATGAATTTAATAGATGCATTATAGTTACTGTGTGATAAGACTTAAATTAACTAAAAAGAAGACTTAAATTAAAACAATGTCATTATAGTTACTATGCGAATATTTTTGTCATCTATGAATTTGAATTTTTTTGTTTACATTGAGGTATTTTATTTTATTTACTTTGCCATTATTTGATATATTTTCATAATGATAAT